>SOMO01000151.1:142752-154171 GCA_028128575.1 Paedocypris carbunculus
ATATATACAAAGACGATAAGTTAATATGCAAGTACAAGTGATAAACTGAGCAACATGTATTCACTTCTTAATGTTTATGTTTAACAGATGGTACAACTAAAATCAGAAATTAAAATTTTTAACTATAGGTAAGTTAGCAATGTGCAATAACAATGTTTATATATTACTGTATGTGCTTACCTTCATAAATCAAAAACGTGTTTGCCTTAAATTATCCAATGTGGAACAAAGTGTCAAATCAATTCAATAAAATAACGTGCTTTTTGATAATCACTGAATGAGACCTTTAAATAGTTATATAAATATTTGTATTCCGTATACAGCACAAAATTAAAAAGGAATAGCTTGCAGAATATTATAGTATTTTGTGAAAGATGTCAGACACGACGTTAATATCAACTAACATTAGTTGATATTAACGTCGATGACGGACAGTTATTTAACAATTAGAGTGAGTTAATGAACATTTAAAGTCTACTGTTGGCATTATAATTGCGTCAGTGGTCTTGACAGCGGACAAAGCATCCGCACAGACCACCAGACCGCGTCTGATAAAACCCACGTGAATAATAAACACAAAGACCAAAGCCCCATATACCTTCATTTAGGAGAATCAGCTGCAGGAACCTCTCATTTAAGCTGCGGTGGACTTTTTTACGATGTGAATCATTATGTATTGAAGCAAATGTTTATTTACTCCGTGATATACTATAGTTATCGGTATATTTCATACAAAACCCACTATTTTCGGTTATAATGGTCGTGCAGCGAACGCTTCCGCTATCGCCGGAAGTACGTCAGAGACACGTGATGGCGTCTTTTCGGTTTATCTCATACTTGTATTACACGACAATTGTTTTTTTAACAAGAGAATAATTGTCATTACTTTCCCAACTAAGCTGTTTATGAAACTGAAATTTAGGGAAAATTAAACTTCGCTTGTATTGCGTTGAATTCACCCCGACATACTTTTTTGAACAAAACGATTTTACAGAAACGGTTGTAACTTTATTAAACACAAGTGAATAGTGTAAAACAATACACGTTTGACAGCTTTTCGAAATGTGCACGTATATTTAGATAATAATGCATTATTTATAATCAATCATATGTAACAACCTAATTATTCATCAAACACTTGATGGTATTGCTTCTAATAATTAGAACACATTTCTAAAATGCATGATTACAATCAGTTAATTTATAATACATATACAGTGTGTGTGTGTGTGTACATATGTACACATACATACATACAAACACACACATATACATTGTACTGAGGTCAATTAAATTGTGAAATTATTTTTATTACAATCTACATTGACTGACCAAAATGTTTTCTTGAAACACACTAAACTACATAGAAAAGAGCACAAGATGTTAAGGCAGAAGAGTGATGATGTCACAGCTTGGACTTCATCATAGCCATCATCTTCTCCAGTTTGATGGCAAGGCCCATGTCACCCTTAATCTTCAGCTTTCCAGACATGAAGGCCATTGTTGGTTTCAATTTTCCTGTGGACATTGTTCAGGTTAGTCTGTTGTTGAGACAAGTCGTGCATAAAGTAAAGCCAATAAAGTTAAGTTCACCAGAAAACATTTTGATGAAATCAGCACTATCCAGCGTCATGACCACATCAGCTTTGACCGGTGGTTCCCCGCTCCCAGCACTTCCAGCATCTGTTTTCAAGTCAATGTACCAGACTCCAGCATGGTCACCTATCAACCATACCATCGAAAGCAAGTTATTTTCATTTAGCAGTGGCTGTATCGTGAGTAAAATTGAACAATCTATAAAATAAAAGACTACAACCTGTCAGCTCAAATCTGTACACTCCCTGTGTGCCCTTCACAATCTCTGGATTGAGAACTCCTCTAATTATGTCGAAGGTCTCAGCCACTGGTCCAGTAGAAGAAGAGTCTGAGCTGGCTTTTCCATCTTTGAACGCTGGAGTAGCACCTGTAAAGAGATCCAGAACCAAAATTCAGAATGGTGCAGAATAGAATAAGAAAACTAAATAGAAACCAAATAGAAGTTATTTAAAAAACAAACAGAAATCCTGTGATGATCCAAATGAAATTTGACGCACCAAGTGATTCCATTTGCTTGGCCAAATCCTCTGGTTGCTCATCCAAGAAAAAGTCCGGAAGCAAAGGGTGTCCTGAAAAAACAAAGTGCATTAATTTACTTCAATTTTAAAATGGAGAGCTGATGTATTACACAAACAATATATAATAAAAAAGGAATACATACAAATTATCAGTTTAATTAAGATTAATACAATTTGATGAATAACAATAGCTAATAAATTAAATATGAGCACTATCCAAAACCAACCTGGCTGAACTGCATAAATGTCAAAATCCCGGATGCCTTCCTTCTTGAGAAGGTCTTCATCAATGACAAACTGCCCCGTGAATGTAGTTGGTTTGCTCAAGATGGCATAGGCAGCATCAGCGATGATCTCCACTTTCCTACATTGTTTTCCAATCCCAGAACCACCCAGCATGTCCATGGCAGCGGTCTGGATGGCTAGGGGAAAACAGTTTGAAAGAAAAAACAATGATCATTTTTCTTGCAATCGTTTCATTTATTTCATAATATGTGTTACGTATGCAAAAAGAAATGCGTGTGTGGTGGTATTTGTTATTTATTTATTAATACATAAGTACTGATAATAGTTGTCATTTAATTTCTCAAAAGATAAAAGAAAAAAAAATAAAAATAAAAAAAAAAAAATAAATATTTTTTTTTAAATATCACCCTCCAACCACTGAATGATGTTGATGATGATGATGATGATGATGATTACCTGTCTTGGGCCATAAGGCATTAACCGCAATAGAGCCCCGGAACTCCTCTGCCATTCCCAGCACACACATGGACATGCCGTACTTAGCCATGGTGTACGCTGCCACACAGAACACACAGAAATCATGCATCAGGGCTCCTTTAAAACGCAAGCCTCACTGACTCTGACAGTGACTGACTTGCCTGTGTGGTTTTTAAACCAGACGGGGTTGAGGTTGAGAGGAGGGCTGAGGTTCAGGATGTGAGGGCTCTTGCTTTTTAGAAGGTGAGGGACGCAGAGTTTAGACCTGAAACAGAAGATGAATATGAACAAAATTAAACAATTAATTAAATAATACAAGCCAAGATATGTTGCTTGAACTTTTGTGTTTTTACACAATAGCACTTGATTAAAAAAAAGTAAAGCAATTATATTTACAATACACATTTCTTAGCCAATCTATTTTTGTTATTTGATAACTCTTAATTGTTCTATAAATAGAAAGTTCTATTTAACACTGTGTAAGGTCGTCAGGCAATGACAGTTCTACTCACGTCAGGTACGTTCCTCTAAGATTGATGCCAAGCATCAGGTCCACTTTTTTCATCGGCGTCTCCACTGTTCCTGTTAAATTGATGGCACTGGCATTGTTGACCAATATGTCAATCCCTGTCAGCGAAAGAAAGGACACCAAAACTTGGTTAAGCATAAACTTTATAAACCAGCACTTTTTGGTCCAAGGCTTACAAAACAATTAATATATTTTAATAATCACTATGACCAGTGAGCAACCAAATTGAAAACAATGTCTAGGAAATCAAATTAAAAAAAAAAAAAGTTGAAAACATGCTAAACAAAACCGTTTTTAACATGAAATATAACATTTAAATAATAACAAATAAAAGCTTCATTCTTTATTTCTCTTTTAGGGAGTAATATCGCAAGGATTAAATATTCTGTCTTTATATAAGGATTTAATATATAAATATAATGTCAAGTAAAAAATAAATGCCATAAATCATTCTGAATTTATCATTGACACTAGAGTTTTTCATTGACACCTCACAATTTTACTTCACTTTGACAGAATTTTTAACAATATAGCGCCATCTATTGTCTGATTTAGTTACAACAGTACGCACAAATTTCAACTTTTTTTTATTAATAGACTCAATAGATTCATGACAGGTTTTGATTTTTTGAAAAAAAAAAATAAAAAATAAAAAAGTTTACAAGTTTGTTCTGGGTCTAGCGCAAATTATGCAAACTAGTGCAAAAACCAATCAGAACTTTTATAAAATATATGAGTTTTACAATTTGTCTGTCTAAAAAAGCTCTTATTAACATTTGTGTTTATTTACAGATGTCTAACAGATGTGGACTAACAAGGATAAAAGAGATTGAGCGCCATTTAGTGAACAATTAGTTTTTAGAGGTGCAAAGTTTGAATGTACCATTACGTTTAGGGGACAAATCTGTAATGAAAAACATTTTAATTGAACTTTAGGCATTTTCTAAAGATGACACTTTAAAATGGCAAAATTCACCTCCGAATTTCTGCACGGCTTGTTCCACTGCGTCGTTTATTTGCTTCTCGTCTCGCACATCGACAATGCAGGGCAGCGCTTTTCCTCCAGCAGCCTCGACTGTCAACAGACGTCCTCTGGTCAAACACTCGTAATCATGCAAGACATGCAATTTGTATCTAAAACATAACAGTGTGTTGTTTTTGGTAAAACATTATTATTTATGACTAGTTCATTAGTTATGAATATGTTTTGTAGTTCTGATCTGTGTGTGAGTGCCAGTCTGCCCACTCTCAGCTGCCGCGGTGAAGATGGTGCCGGGCAGTTTGGGGTGAGGGTCCGCAGTTTTGGCAGCGATGACCACGTTGGCACCATCTCTTGCTGCTTTGAGGGCAATGGCCTTGCCAATACCCCGACTCGCCCCAGTTATGAAAAGGGTGCATCCTGCAAGCTTCCTAAAAAAATCAAATAATTTGTTAGTTGCTATCATTGAGAATTATCTGTGTGCGTGTTATAGATTTTCATTAATATGCATGTATGTCTGTATAACGCGCGAGTGCGCGCTTGCGCTGCCATTGCGCCTGACAGAAAGTAGGGGAAAGGTCAAAGTAAGTTAAACGACGTGTGAATGGAAAATGAAGCTGTATACGGTGGCATTTAAAAAATGAATACGAAACACCAACCTTGAGTTTTAATTTTTCCAATTTGTAAAAAAAACTAATCGAATGTTGAACAGTTAAATGTATTTTTGAGCTGTCAGTGACGTCGGTACGCATTGCCGAATGCGTGAACTGAGATTCGAATAAAAGACAAAGTTTAAACATATCAGCCCAGTACAATATGATTCTACCAAAGAAGCTAATGCACTCGATTTGTGATTGTTTTCTACACGAACTCACCCTGTGTTCTGCAACATCCTGATTCTTGTGTTTGTGTGGTTATAGACCAAATAAATCGCAAGATCGTTATTAATGCGTCATGAAACTGTTTTCAACCGTCAACTATGGAAACAAATTTCATAAAAACTGCAGCCGCGTGAATTCGCCCTTTACTCTGAATTTGCGCTGGTTTACTTCCGGTGTTGTGTCTTGCACTTGGAAGCGCTTGTTTTTAAAGAGACATTACTGTTTTTATTTTAATTCTTGGTTTGCTGATATAAACATTGCAATTCGTATTTTTATATTAATAACTAACAATTCCAATGACAAACAATTATAATTGTTCATATACATGTTTTTTGTATAACAACATAGTTTCCCTCTAATACACACACTCACACCGGCACAATATGAGTTAATATAAATCTATTTTACTTTAATAGCAATCGTTTTCAATATTTCGTCAATTTTTAATATAAACTATACTTGTTCACGGTCAAAATTGCAAATCTTGTATATGGTGCCGTCTAGTGCTGAGGAGATTAAAATGATCACTACTTATTAGTTATAACAAATGTTGTGTAATGTAGTTAATACAAATACATACAATGTTTGTTCGTTTATAGTGTTTGAAACATACATCTAACGACTTTTAAAATGCAATGACAAATAACAATATGTTTGATTTAATGTGTTGTTGTTACATTTTTTAATTGTTGGTAGTTAATTAATACAAAATAGTATCTGATCTGCGTTTGCGATGCCTTTTAATAGGTGTTAGAATGAACTATTGCAGCACACTTTTGTTATGACATACACAAGACTGCCGTCGGTCCGGTCCATCAAGAGCAACAAGTTCTTTCACGCTCCAGAGCTGAACATCTTCCCTGATGCCATTTATAAGCCTATGCAAATATCCATTCTGGGAAAACGTAAACAAAGAGCCTATAAGTATCTATTGAGTAATAAGGAGACAACAAATGTAATTTGTATGTGTTTTCAATAATAATTTCTGATTGGACATTTCGTTTATTATTGCATTGGATATTTCTGTTAGATATAGAGCTTTACGAACCCGAACAATACAAATAATCAAGGTGTTGTATGTGCTGAACACGTTCATGTGACATCAATGGGGGCGCACGGATAACCAAATTGACGCAGTGCGAGCGCACAACTTCTCGCCGATTTCAAGGAAAAATCCAGATAACAAACCCATTACGCGAACCTTTAAAAGGTGTGTCCGCGGAAAGGTGGAGGCCATTTTGTACGCAGAAGCGTCTGTACATGCATGTGAGCGTATGTGCGCTCTCGCCAGGAGCAGGAAGTGTGCGCGCGCCTTTGTGCTCGAGAGTGAATTTGCGTCGGGGAGTCGAACCGTAGCAACAGCAGCCGCCGTTCCTTCGTTTTCCCCTGCTTAGTGTGGTTTCGCCTCGCCGCTCTTCCCCGTGTGCCATGGATGGGTATGTGAGTTCCAGCTTCTTGTTTTTCTCTCGCCCGTGCGCTTGTTGAGTTGATGCGTTAGAGCGATTGTTATTAATGCATGTAATGATAATAATGGCACGGAAGGAAAAGTGGGGGAGGGAGGGCGCGCACGGACGGCTGGAGATTCCACTTTGGAGTGTTTGTTTGGATGCAGCTGCCCTCAGAATAAGTGCCAGTTTACTCTTTGCCCCGGTTCGTCTTGTGTTGCCCGCCTAACGCTCCACGCTTTTGGACCGACATCGAAAATGCGCTGGAAACGGAATGAAAACATGGGCGTGTGGCGCGTGAACATCCCATCAGCAAAGTTTGGACCCACGGAACTGTTGTGGTTCAGTTCGGTGTTCCAAAACGACTGCTCGATGCGTTTCGACCGCGTGATGCGCGTGTTTGTTCCGCGTAAAAAAAGTGAAGTGGCCAGAATTGAGATTCTCATGTGCTGCTGCCATTTTAAACCCATTGAGGGGCGTTTCTGGATCCGCGGGAACGGCGTTTCCTATCCGTTCACATTCCAAACACTATATGAAGTGTGTTCCCTGCACGCGAACGACAAAAGAATAACGGGATTTATGTCACGATGGGCGATTTGTGTCGCCAGACTGGCGCGCGCACGCACGCTCGCTCCCGTGGCGCGTCTACTGTACCCAAGGCTTGTGTTTAACGCAGCGTCTAATTCCGATTGGGTTTTATTGCGACGTGCTTTTTCAGTGACAAGAAGTAGGATCTTGTTTGCACTCTTGTGTTGAAAAGAGTTTTACATGGATAATTGTATTTCATTTTAAGTATTGGAGGTCTTTTCTCGTAATGGGGTGTCCGAATCGTTTTGGCGAATCGGTTCTTTTGAACCGTTCATACGTTCAAAACAAATCACTGACGGGTTTGAGATGGTCACAACATTCACACAGTCACAGATATGACATTAGAATCGTTGTACACACACACACACACACACACACACACACACACACACACACACACACACACTCAATCTACGGGTACTGATTTATATTTAATGTGCGACTCTGTGTGTTGTTTGATAAACAGCTGCAGTTTCACTATGTGACATGTTTCAGCACAGGCGTCGCATGATTTGTAATCAGACGCTCGTCTTGTGTTTACTGTTGATTGTATAGAGCTGTAATGCATTTAACGCACAGTTGCAGCAGCAGAGAGGCAAAAGCATTAGATTAGGGCCTTTTCAAACTCCCGGGGGATTTCCAGCATCAAGCAACTCCTACATGGCTTCAGCATAGAGCTCACGATCTGCTTCTGAAAGACTGGTTTCCACTTCCTCGGTTCCTCTAGTCTGCCTGATATAAATGTCGATCCTAGGGGTAAATAGCTGATCGGCTTGTGATCGGTACCAATCACTAGTTCAGATTTTGTGACAAGACCGGGAAAATGCATTTGCTTTGAATCTAAACTCATTCACCACAGCACAGCCACATTCACCGTGTCTGGCTGTAGATAACCGGATCAGATCTTCAGGCTACAGTTAAAGTGTGACCTTCACGCTTGTCTTTACATAAAACCCTGTTTGGCTGAAGTGATGCCCATAGTTTATTTAAGACTCACTGTCCTATGGGTCACAAACCTGCCTAACTGGTCTTTAGAAGTAGCAGGAGTCCCGACTGTGGACAGGGAGAAAAACTTCCTTTCTCAGGGAAAACACAGTGCTTGTTGGTGTTGGAAAAAGCTTTAAAGGTCTTTTGTTGGTTGTCGCTTTGCCATTTAGTCAAGGACGACTAGTTTTTTTTTGCCCCCAAGTCAAGACGTACCACAGGTTCGTTTTTAGTGGCTGGGATTGGAGCCAATTCAAGCATCCGCGGGCCAAACCTCCTGCCAGGACATGTTGAAAATTACCAATCGAACCTAATAAAACATCGTTTTGTCAACGTGAAATGTACACATAATCTCAATTTTTAAAATATGACATTTTTTGTATATCGCATGAGCTGGTGTTTAAAACAAGAGTAAGTTTGATTCCCAGAAATGGTAATAATAAAAAGTGACCCTTCAATTTTTTTTAGGTTAAATCTGCTTGTGAAATGCATTAATATAATTAAGTGATTCAATTTCTTCTGCTAACTAAAGTTGTGTAACTTACAAAAAATGTTTTTAATTCATTTAAAATGAAAACACACCGTAATTTTCTTTTTAATGACCTCAAATATTTTCAAGCACCATGCAAAAAAACTAATGATCCTGCTGTTCGTTTTGCATCACAACCCGACCTCGATTACTCTGAAATGGAAACTGTGTGATGAACATTTTACCGTCTTAAGTGGGCGATTCATTAAAGGCGTTTTGCGTTTAGGCTAATGCATCTTCAAACGGAGAAATTCCATCCTGCCCTATCTTCCTGATAAATCTGAGCTAATTAGCCAGAGCGTGGGGTGCGGGAATAGCTAGCAGCGCCCGCTGAGACTTTCCCCTGAACCCTTAGAGAAGTTGAGGAAGTTCCTCTTAGACTGGATTGCATCACAGTTTCACTAAACGGCCATCCGTCCTGTATAGCGAGGGCTAGAAGTGTACACTCCACAACACAAACACTTTAAATTGAGAAAAAGCAAGAGGAAATCATGAGGGAAAAGCTCCAAATTAAAAATAGTTTTGGCCCCAAAAAATATGTCATAAATAGGCGGATGTGTTATAATTAACAATCTAGAATAATCTATTTGTCAACAACTAGTGTTAATAAGACAAAACGGATGGAGAATGGCAGAGTTGATTGACTCAAATGAACTAGGTTTTTTGTTCCTAACCTTTGTCACCTTTTGGTTTGCTAGTTGGCCTAGGCCACTAATATAGCCATTGTTCAATTGTTGTCATTGTTCATGGGTTTTCTACCTGTTAAGAAACTTTGTAAATATAAAAATAAACTTGTTTGCGTTTGTAAAACTACAATGTTGGTAAAACGTTTGCTTTTACTTGATTAGTTGCGAAACATCAGACTGTGAAAAACCACAATTTAATCTTTTACACGAGATTTGTTTTTATTGTCTAATCACATCATGGTGGCTATTTGAGAACTTGTTGATAATATTCTTAATTTGTCAATGTTTTCTCTTCTTCTTTCTGAATAAATAATTCATAATACACTTTTTGTGGGATTTGTATATACTGTATTGTGAATCAGGCTGAAATATTATTTTCACTATTGATGGTTCTTTTTCGACCAAACGCAATATTAACTTTTTTTTTGTCCAAACCGCCTTTACAAATCATAGGCCTGAGTAGAAAGCATGTCAGGAAATGAGCGCTTATCAAAGATCGGCATCCCCTTCTCCATGTAATCAAACTCTTTTGGACTCAGAAGCCACAAACTGATCCCCCGTCAGTGATTTTAATGCCGTGTATTTTGTCATAATGGATTTAGGTCAACAAAATATAGAAAAGGTTAGTGGACTGGAATGTGTAAGAATGGAGAAGGCTCTTTTCTCTACTGAAGTCTTATTTTATTAAGGCCTAGAGCAAAAGCGAGGAAAACGGTTCCATGTGATGTCTGGCCTCACAGGGCTCAGAGACCTTATGAAGATTTATCCCACAGTAACTGGCCTGTTTTATTGTTGACATGTTGAATAAAGAAAGCAGCATTTAAACGCATGTTTTCACTACTAAATTAATAGATTTATGTGTTTTAATGGGATTTTGGGGGGTAAATTTGTGTGGTTTTGCTTTATTGATTTATATGAACTTAGAAGACCGGAAGCCTGAGGGATGTCTAATGGTTTGTGAAGAAGGGCCAGTAATTGAAATTGTTGGTGTACGGTTTCTTTAGGGAACCCTAGCAACCACATGCAAACCCTTAGCAACCATTTACCTTACATTAGCACGAAGCACATGCTGAAAGTGTTTTACTGCTTCTGTTTGGATTGAAATGCTGTTATCTTTTGGTTCTTTTGTAATAAATGTAATAAAATATTTTTTTCTGTGTAAACCAGGGTTGTATCAATACACTTCACAATACTTTCTATATCACTGTTTTTTTTNTTTTACTCACAAGTTTTTTGATATACAATCATGTAACGTGAGGAACATTGCTTGCAAAGCAGGATTTTTCACTGAACCGGCGGCTCTAACTTCACCTCCGTGTTCCCACAGTCTTTCTAAATCTTTTTTCATTTTTTATTATCCTCGTCCAAATGAACAGGTGAAATCTCCATAATAACCTAAGTTTGCCACAATCTTTCAGTGTATGTGATTTGGAGCGATGCCATTGGCTGCCGAGAAGGTGCTTGTGGTTAGTTTGCGCATTTGTCCAATAATTGTTACATTTCCCATGTGCCAAGACAATTTCACAATAAAAAGTGTTACACTATATCATACTACAAAACATCATTTTAATAACCATGTTGTTTTATTTCATTATTCATATTATCATACTACCATACTATTGGACTACATTTTGTTCAAATAACTTATTTTTTTTTCCCTATTTGAATTTTTTTATTGTCCATGATTTTGTAAAACATGCTTGTCTTTAATATCAGGATGTCGTTTAATACACACTATTGTTTGGTGGAGAGCTTTGGATGGAGTTTTACAAGCTCTGCTGTGTCTTCTCCACATAAATGTTTTGAACTCCGCTATGCTGCTTGTTTCACTTCCTGCTAAAAAAAAGCATCTCTCCCTGATGTAAACTGATTTGGTTTTATTCTGGTCCTCATTAAAAATTGGATTTTTCCACAGCAGTATAAGATTGATGTGGAGAGCCAAAACTAAAAGCTTTTTTTAA
>SOMO01000151.1:155969-167173 GCA_028128575.1 Paedocypris carbunculus
TTTTATTTGGTGTTTCATCAAATCATTTGATCATTATTTATATAGTTGCCGACAAAAATGTCTCAAGTTAATTTGTGATTCTGGCCTGCGGTCCTCGTCACTCCTATTGACAACTTTCTTTCATTTACTGACACTAAATATAAGCACAGTGAGTTTTTCCCTCATAAAAGCCTTCTGCTAGTGTCTCCACTAACATCAGACAACCTTTTGAGAGAGTCCGTTCCTCAGGCTACCCGACGTTACTGTGGAGCCTTTAGTATTTTGACTGCTAAGCATTGTTAGCGCTCTTCTGGCATTCTCTTCTCCGCTGGCGGCCTGTGTTTTGGATAAATGTCTGAACTACAGGGTGAGCAGGCCATTGTTCTACTGTACTCCTGTATTTTACCCCTTCATCCTCACTTCTCTTCTCATCCATGAGGAATGAGAACAATGTACTAGCCCAGACGGACCTACAGTACAGCGCCTGCGTCGTGATGGGTCACAATTTTGCTTTGACTTGCAGAAAACTGATCATGTAGATCAGACCGAGGCTGGCAAACCTTCATGTTCTGGTAGATACGTAGTGTGATAAGCATGTTTGTTGGCTAATACTCATGCTCTCTTGCGTTAGCACGTTGCTAATGAGGCCCAAGCACTTTGTAGTTTTTCCGGGTGCGATTACTTGAGGAAAGTCGGATGGTTCGCACGCGTTGTTCTGAACTAAACGGCTTATTTGTTCTTTCACAAGAACCAAATATTGTCATCGAAACAGTTGCTAAGATCGTTTGTTAGTTAGGTGGGAATTCTGTTGTTTTTGACAGAACGTTTTTGTTACTTTCTTACAAAGTTGTTCAATGTTTCAATTTCTTGTAATTAAACTGGCCAAAATGAGATTTGATAAGTCAAAAATGTACAAAATAACATTTGCGATTGTTTTCTTTAGGAATCTAACCTAGAACAATGGTTCTGTTGACACCAGCTTGGTCAGCTGTTACGAACTGAGCTACAAAAAAGAAAATTGTATTAATACAAACAATCTTGAAATCTGTTTGTGAGCTATCACTCATTTGTGTGTGTGTGTGTGTGTGTGTGTGTGTGTGTGTGTGTGTGTGTGTGTGTGTGTGTGTGTGTGTGTGTGTGTGTGTGTGTGTGTGTGTGTGTGTGTGTGTGTGTGTGNTACATTTGTGTTTTAGTTGCGTATTGGCAATTTTGGAAATATTTTTTTCACTCTGCAATGTTTTTTGAAAAACAAACAGAATGTTACAACGTAGCGCAGCGCAGCACAGCTACATTGTGTGTGAATGTGAAGGATACGGTTTCATCAAAGCTAGCAAGACAGAACCACCGTAATTTGTAGCTTGCTCCGATCATAGATTCCGCTTCTGCACGCTGTGTAAGTGAGAGTAGATTTGTGGAGCTGATTTGCCGTGTCAGGATCGGTTTATGAGGCAGAACTGACAGGACATCTCACCAGGTCCTCCTCTTCGTTTCTGTATTCTCCTCACATCCAGCAGCTCGGGTGAAAGCCATGCTCGGTTTGACAGGATCATATGGCTGCTCCTATCAGCCCTGATTGTCAGCCGGGCCGGTTTCAGTTCTGTCTTCTTTATTACCTCCCTACAATATTAAAGGGAAATGGACACTGGTATGACTCTCCCCACAGTAACATGAGTTAGCAGTTTCGGTTTCTTTGTTTTTGTCCGGTTCTTATCCGTCCTGTATTATATTTATCAGGGAGATTATGCTAATGTTTTCCATGTTTATAACCTTGATTAATTAGCAAAAAATAAAAATGTCAGTTTTTTCATCGATGCGACATGCACGTGATGGTTGCATCCATTGAACCGGAATCGGCGTTTTCAGAATTTGAATCTTTTCGTTTTCACAGAAAAAATCCATGCGCAAAGCCGGAGCCGAGTGCTCGTTAGCTGGTGTTAATTAACTTTCCTGTTTTTTCTCGGTTCTGACAGCATCTGAGGTGTCAGATGCTCCGCTTCCCCGAACTCTTTGCATAACGAGAAAAAGCTCAAATCATTCGTTGGCACATCACACTCGGCGTGCCACGGCAAAAGTACAAGTTACTACCCAATAGCGCTGCACAATTAAGCGCTGAAGCAAAATGCTAATTCTAAATAGCACAAGGCTGCATTATTGTGTAGTAATTAATTTGTGTTGTAATTGACAGTGCTGTTAAGTTCTTGTTTGCTTGCTTAAGACACCAATCAGAGCTCAATCAGGTTAACCAATCACAGCACACTTCACAAATTAGGATGAATCAGGTGAATGTGAGGCGTTTAGGGTGTTCATGTTCATGTTCATATATATATAACTAAAACGATTGCCAACAGTTGTATGTATTATGCATTTTACATTTCCATGCTTTTTTTTTAAACTCACCATTTTGCACATTTTCCCCTTATTTTCCCTTAAACACAGGCCATGTGCATTCATCTCAAAGTGAAACGTCAGCAACCGCTCTACTGTGGTAACTGGAAGCAGTTCCAACCTATTTTACCCATTTATTTGTTCTATTTGTTCGCTGGTAAAAGTTCAGTGTAGGATGAGAACTAGAAGCATTGCAGTAAATATAATAACTATAATAATCTTCTATAACCGACACAGCCGTCAGATTGTTGCATTGAAAACATTGTTTTATTGCTGCACTTAATTTCCAACCTTTAAAAAAAGTCCATTCTAAAATAATATCTGGAATATTTTGAAACACCTGGAATTTCCGTTTATGCGATTGTTTTTGTTTTGTGGGGTTTTTGTACCTAAAGTGACTTAAATTTCATCTCCAACAAACTTTAAAACAAATTCTTTTAATTGAATCCACAACCCTGACGTTGCAAACACCAGGTCTACCAGCCACTCTTTGCTTTCTGTGTCGTGCCAAATCAGTGATCAGCTCTTTCAGCAGCACAAGTTAATTGGAATGTTCTTCTTGCCGTGTTTGTCCAGTCGCATCCGGTTACTGAGGAGGGGGGTCCGCCTCAATAATAGATATCATACAGTGCACATCGCTTTCCCTTTCTTTCTTCACGCCCCGTTTAAAGAAACAAGTGCGGTTTTATGTGTCAGCACAGACTTGCAAAAAAACCCACCACACAAACAATGTCTGCATGACCGCAAACGGACGCAGGTCGGAATTTTTATATTATTCTAATACTGCCTAAAGAAATAATGTTAGGAAATAAATTTATCAGCAAAAAATTGTAGCCTTAAATCACACATTTTTATTGGTTACTATTTTTTTTTATCATAATAAAATGAAAAAGGTTTTGTGGCCTATTAAATTATTAACCTAAATAATTAATATCTAAGGTAATGACTTTTTTTTTTTTTTTTTTTTTTCCTGTTGTTTTATATAGCAGGTTTTCCATGCTGTATAAAAGCATGGAAAATATGCTATCATACAACGTGTATCACTTTGAATGACAACAAAACATACGAAATGCTAAAAATAAATCAAATGATTTACAATAATCATACAAATGTTTATCGAGTATGAACAAAAGGTATGTTAAGGATTGAGCCGTAAATGGTCATTTAGGAAAGGGCCTTTATGTAAAGTTGCATGAGCATGTGGATATTCGAGACGTACGTGTGCCTTCAGGGGTCGGTCGCAATCATAATACTTAATTAGTTTAAGTGGCGATGACAGAGCCACGGAAAATTCATTTATTGGGAAAACAGGAAGTACATTTTAAGATGTTGTTTGGTCTTTGTTCGCGAGCACATGATGATTGTAAGGGTTTGTGGGCTTTTTTGAACACTGTTTTGCTCTGTGACAAAAATAGAGTGAGCGCAGAACAGTTCTCGGGGCGTTAACCTGTTGACTTTACTTGGCTGTGATGCTCGCGCCCTTTTAAGAGTGTGATGAGGTTGCGTTTTTATGACATTCACATGTTTGCTCTCTGTTAGTATGTACACAGTATTGTTTCTCTGCCGGTGATGCGAAGCTCCACGTCTCTCTTCTCTCACTCTTTTTTTTATGACCCCGACTATCATTTATACGCTTTTTTTTTTTTTTGCTTCTGTTCTTATTCTTTCTTTTATCTGTTTCTTTCTCTTTTTATCTGTCACTCCTCTCTCCCATTTTCTCATTTTTCCTCGCTCTNTGCTGCCGATAATATTCAGGTAGAGTTTTGCTGGTTATTTGTTACGTGAAGTTTTACAATGTGGATGATTGACTTTAGATTTCCTCTGCTGTGATAATGTAATTTATGTAAAATGTATGCAGAAACTATTCAATTACTTTGACAGCTGGCAGTAAATGCGTTGTGAAAAATGCATTTTTTGGTGCAATTGAGTAGATATGCAGATTTGTGCATTCATGCAAATGTGAATATACGTCTGGCATTTTATTATTGTTAACAGGGCGCTTGTAAACAAGTTGATTTTGAGAAGAATTGCAATTGTTGAATTGAGTCTCTTTGCTAGTAGTGAAATTCCCTGGTGACATTCAGGTCGGCATGTTTACAAACAAAAATTGTTGATGCAAACCAAGGACTTTTTAAATTTCCTTAAGCGTATAGGTAGGTTGACAAGGACGGTGTGTATCAACATTAAAAAGCGATTTTATTTAAAATAATAATCGCAACACTAAAGGGAAATCTGTCCATCAGTGGTGTTCAACAAGCGATGCAACAGTTTCCTGCAAGATGAGAGACATAAACACCATATGTTGGTTTTTCTGTAGTTTTAATCTGCGATTAATCTTCCTCATTTCTTTTAAGTATGAATCATCAGATTCATGTGAAATAATTGGTGTTGGATTTAAAAAAAAAAAAAAAATCTTCATTAGCTTGTAGGAAATCATCTCGTCTTTTAATGCAGTCGGCAATCTTGCCATTTAGCGCTGTGTGGAGATTCAATGTGTCGCGACTCTTTTGCGATTAGAAAATACAATGGTTCAATAAACACTCATTAGCTTTTGGTCTGAAAACCGCGGAAGGGTTGGAACATCTACTCGGGCAGACTAACACATTCACACACTCGACACACACAGCAGGGTTCAGCGGAGATGAAACACAGACATGGGGAATTAATTCTTCTCCAGCCCAGAGTCAGAGATAATAATTAGATAAGATAGCAGATAAAATGTGCCGTTTCTTCAAAGAGAATTCACTCTACAGCACTTTTTTTTTTAAATTCACAGTACAATAAATAATTTTAAGACGAGTTTTTGTTTTGTGTGTGTGTGATGGTTCTATCACGCTCATGTATTTTTAACCTTTTTTTTTTAAATGAAAAATGATAAATGAAATTCTTGAACTCGGAAAGATAATGTGCCTGTCCCTGCATGACTTAAATGTAAATCTAATAAAGATAAAAACAAGGCTATTTTTCACACGTTGCATAATATCTCCAGCAGGAATGAGTTCTGTGGTCCTTCTTTCTTCTTTGATAATTATACCAAATTTGTTCTTGCTGGAGGAAACCGCCAACTTCATTGTAGTTTCAACGGCGTACGCTTGTTTCGGTCATGAGCAACATGAATTTAAGCAAACTAAGGATTTCTGACATCCTTTTTTGGACTTTTGTTGTCCAAAATCCATCAAGTTCCTCATTTTTCTTTTCGTTTTCTAGAAACCTCCAGGGTACAGGGGGATTTGTCAGCACAACATGTTGTGGTAACATCCATCGGAAGTGAATGGCCGGAGTCTTGGGGATATTGATTGCTATACTGTGCTTTTCCGTCGAAATAATGGTTTTATTTTGCTCCCGCTGGGGCCAGTATTAATCTTTTCTTCTGCTGGGTGTGTTTCAGACACACAGGGTCCGTGTTTGTAGATCAAAGCTCATTGAATTGTCAAATGAGCTAAAATGCTAAGCTAGCATTGGGATTCTTTTTTGCCATATTGTCGGACAATGACTGTTCTGGAAGGAAGACGGTGCTTTGTCCTAGAATCCTCTTTGGCGGCATTGTGGGTTCTGAATATTACATAAGGTGAAACCTTCCTTTGAAAATACCCCCCTCCCCTCTTGTTTCCATGGAAATCATGTTTGCTGCTGTCAACATCAAAACGGCAACCACAGCATCCAAGGCTGCTTGATTCCATGTGTTTTATCACTGTGATGATATTGGTGCTGCGCAATGTATGATTTTGCTAAAAGTCACAACGTTAAGACTGAGCACAGACGGAATATTGCGAGTCAGAGTGAACGGTTAAGTTTACTAATCTGAGTAAATCCAGTTAGGTTTACCAAGTTTTGATTAGCTGTTGAGTTTTTGTTCCTGTTTGGACAAATGTCAGAAGCCGCAATTTATCCAATAGTCTTTTTTCCAGACCATGTTCTGCATGGTTGTTTTTGGGAACTAACCAGGAAATAGTAAATTTTCTGTAGCCATAACAACAGAAACGTCATTGTCTAGTCTTGCATGCTGTTAAATCAGATTTCCTACAATTTGGAAATTTTAAATGATTGTAAATCACAGAAAATCTTCACATTTGCATGTATGCATTTATAATTTGCCTGTTTTGCTTTGACAATGGTGCACGTTTTTGGAAAGTAAAATACATTTTTAGCCCTAAAACATATTGTTCTACAAATCTGGATCCAGAGTATAAATCACAATCGTGCTCGCACCAAGTGCACAACCTCCAGCAACATTCTCTCTAGATTAATGAAGAGTGAAAATGGCACTTTTTACGTTATTAACTTCTACGACCCTGATTTCATTTTCTCTGCCCCTGTTAATTACAGAATATTTCCCAGACCAGCTGTAAAAATATTCAATCCATTAAAAACTGATTTTTAAATCCGCCCTTTTTGCTCCATTTTTAGAAATCATCACAAGCCTTTCTGTCATTCGAAACTTATGCCAAATATCGTTTAGAAATTGGATGTGAATTTGCATTTTCCCTTGGCATGAAACAGATTTTGCTTGCACATTCTCAGCCGACCAACAGTCAACAAAACAAATAAAAAATGAAATTACTAATGATACAAGCACATACAAATGATGAAAAGGCTGGTCTGTTAGATAAAATATGACTTTAATTAAAAAAAAAAGAAAAAACATATAGACCCTTTGGTCATTTTATTCAGCACATCAGCGCTTTTTTGTATTACTATGGGTTTTGAAATCATTGAAAATGTACTGAATACAAAATAAAAAACGTTCTAAAAAAACACTGATCATTTTTTTTTTTTTTAAATATGCTTTGAATTGAACATGACTTTTTTTCCATCACTCTTTTGTTATATTTTCTATATTTGCAGCCTTTTTCTCCATGCTATTTTTAGCACACCAAATTTATACAAATGTCTACATTCATCTTAAAAACGACCTTTAATCCTTTCTGACTTAATTTTTATAGCTAGGTAAAGAAACTCAATCAGTAATCGCATGTTCATCCTGGGTCTGACGGGGATAAATGCAGTGAAAGGGCGTAATCGTGAACTTGTTGCCCTCTAATTGGAGCCTATAATGAGAACTGGGTGATGAAATAGAATGATGGAGCTGGAAGCCAGTGCTGACGTGGTACAGGGGGAAAGATGTGTCCATGCATTAGGCCGTCACCAGGAGCATCACACGAGTGTTTCTCCACACAAAATGTCATCAGCGCAGAGAAGGGCTTAGCCGTAAAGGGTAAAGAGATTCGTGGACGTGTTGTGGCTCTTTTGCATATTCATTTTCGGCCTCTGCTCATTTGAATTTCATCTAAAAAGGGAAAGATAAGCGCAGTGTTTTCTCCTGGTAGGCCGAGGTGATGGTAACACACACCAATGGGGAGACGACATGCCAGCAGCAGTTTCTGTGAAGTGATCTCTCCCTTCCAGCAACACCTGGCCCAGCTGAATAACACAAACCATAAAGCGAGTGCACACGCGTGTCGAACACACTATTGAAATCATCGTCTCTGCGACTGTTTTCTAATTCAAAATGTTTCATTTTTATTATTAGACCTGTCAATCGTAATATTTGTAACATGATTTGTCAAGTGTTTCACAATTGTTATACAAATTATAACTAAAAGTATTAAATTTAAAATATATTAAATAAATTAACCAAAATATAGTTTTGACGTGGTTCAAAACATCATTTTAAAAGTATGGTAATTATTGCTGTAATTTAAAATATTCTTGCTATAATTTATGAATATTTTTCAACTTACTTGGTTATTTACATGAGAGTGATTTAGCATTAAAAAAAAAAAAAAAGGTTTTTAAACATCTTTAACCCTGTCAAATAGAATAAAATTTACATACTATATTTTTAAAAGTAATTATTTTTCAAATGTATTTTCTTTGAGTTTGTGCTCCACTGCGCATCCTTCCAGTTTCTGTCTCTGGACCAACAGAACCGGAAAATCAAATTTTCTCCCATTTTTCATCCCCAGTGTTTCTTACAGCTACAGGTGCATTTGTGTAAAGGTCCCTACAAAAAAATTCTTGTTGCACTGACAGAAGAAACTGGCGCTGGTGGAAAGTCGAATCTCCTAATGTAGGAAGTGATGAGTAGGGCAGTTCTCCGAGCTTAAAGGCCATCCTCAGGAAATCAAAACTAAATGGAGACATTTCCTGTTGAGTCTGGCTATCTGAGGGCAGGAACACGTGTCGGCCATCTCGTAGCCGAAACGTCCACCCACCTCGCCAGCCATTTGCTCCTAATGGACGTATTTGTGTGCTGGTTAGTCTCCGTCCCCAAGGATTTGATGTGTTGCTGAAATTTCCCTCCGAGGCCGTAAACGATCTCTTAATGTACACTGTTCCTTTGATTAGTCAATGCCCATCTGAAAAAGTCTGAAAAAGAAAATGGATTAGCTACACATTTTGCGTCATAATTAATGCAACTCTTTGCTAATGAAAAACAGATTGGGGAAAAAAGCAAATGTTGCTTAAAGTGAACAACACATCCAGCATCAGATCTGCCCACTCTTAATTAATTTTAAATGCATTTTTATTGTAAAGTGAAATTCATATATGTCAATTCCGCTATAGGTACTGGGCATGTAGAGAATATAAATGGCTTTTTTTTCCCCTCAATGTAACTATGTAAGTCATGCATACAGTAGTAGTCAATCATCAGTACAGAATATACGGACTCGTAACAGAACAGACAAAAATACCAAAATAAAACTGTGCATATTGTACTGTGACTGTACTATAGGACACATGTTTGAATTGGTATATTTAAAAGTTTATTAGGTTTTAAAAAGTGCACAGTAAAACACCAAGCAGCATTAGAGTTTATTCTGAAGAACAGGATTTTGGGGTTTTATTTATTAATGTGTAGTTTTGTATAAAGGTGACCTTCACATTTCATAACTGCAGCATCAAAATGTTGATTGATGCCAATTAAGAACAGACTTTGTATTTCTGCTTCAAACATGCAGTTAAACCATGTGTCAGTACCAGCACAGTCACAATCTTGCTTTTGAAGTCACAACCCGCAATTTCATTGAGGAAAAGTTTTGGCTCTGTGGTTTTGAGGGTAAAGTGTGAGTGACCTTGAGCGTCTTTGTTTTTCAGTGGGCATCTGGAGAGCCTCCCGTTTCCGCCGCCTCGTGCTTCTGTACTACCATGAGCAGTTCCACTTCATCCACAGGTACAGTCTGTTCCTCACATCACGTAGCACTGCGTCTGATTCTGTTATGTCGAATCTGTGCAAAATAGCTTTGGTTTGCACTTAAAAATAAGTAATATAGTGATTGTGTATACTATAAATATATTTTTTTATAATAACTACTGTATATAGAAGTGCTATAGGTAGGATATATAAAATGTTTATTTTTTGCTTTTTTTATCTTAATTATTTTAATCAATCAAAATACTTCCTAAAATTGTAAAGAAACGGTGAATGATTTTTTTTTTTTTACAGTTATAATTGATCAAATCCTTTTCAGATTCACATTTTTTTTTATGCAAGTATTTTTAATTAGTGTAGGCCTAATTTTACACATACGTACATATGATTGTCCACCTATAATTTTCTTCAAACAAAGTGAAAATGATTTTCATTGATCCTCTTTAATTAAACAGTGTTTTGTTTTGTGTTAAAATCATCTCCAACTTGAAAAAAAAAATGTTTTAACTTATTTTTTGTAGTATATTGACAGACGATATTATATTGGTAGTTTAAAGCCAAGTTCAAACCGTTTTGTTCTTAATGTCATAAATGTTTGAAGCGTTTTTAAATACATACATTGCCTTGGACAGTCTCAGGCGTCATCTGAGCATCGACTGGACTGTCTGCTGGAGATAAAATGGAGGGCAGGATGAAATGACCCCATCATCTGCTCATGTTCTCATATCCTTCTGTCTTTTATTTTGTCTCTGTGCTGTCTGCTTCTCCTGCTCTTCTCTCACTGGGAAAAACCATAATCCTTAATATGTTGTTTGAAAGAGAAACAGTATGTCTATTATTTTTCAAGTGAATCGGAAACGCAACAGCAAAGTGACTTTTTTAATAAGGTTATGAATGGCTGCTCTGCTGACGGAGTTGTGCAATAAAAAAAAATCAGGGATGCTAGTATTGTTCCGGAGATCAAAGTTGACTCTTTTCTTTCAAGTGTAGGTGCTTCTGGCGTTTCCCATGAATCACTGCAGTTGTGCATTCCCTTGATATAAATGCTGTGGTCGTTCTGTCTTTCTCTCAGTCGCTATACCTGCTGCTAATATCAATTAGCATTGCTAGCATAAACTGGCTTTGCTTGTTGCTTTTAAAAATGTTTTTTTTTTTTTTAAATCAGCGGGCCAGCTAGGTTATACTGGTTTAGTCTTTTAGTAATGTATGCATTTATCTAGTTTTAAAATATATTATAACAGACACTGCTATAAAAATGTCTAAAAGAGCCTGGAATTAGCATTTAGCCATTTTAGCTTCAGCAAAGCTTCCTTGAGTTTTGACCTCGGATAATGTCATGGAGATGGTGGAGGTTTATCACAGGATTTAACGTGAAATGGCCTTCAAAGCAATGGCCTCATGGCACAACACACGGTTGTAACTATAGAAACACTTGGGAAGCCATAATAAAACCGGCCATGAAACTGTTTGGTCTCCCTCTCCAGTGGAAGTCATTTACAAGGACAATTCAATCTCTGCTCTTTAGACTTTTATCGAAGAGGCTCTAAAACCTCTTATTCTCTCATTTGCACATAAATATTCTATCTGTTTCTTTATGTGGTGTATGTGTCTACACCCTCATTGATTGGAATTATTTTCACATTGCACATCTTTGTCTAGCAAAGATTGGCATTCAAAAGAAAAACAT
>SOMO01000151.1:177528-190113 GCA_028128575.1 Paedocypris carbunculus
ATGAAAACTGGTCCACCTGTAACAAAACTCTGTGTTTTTGCTTTGTTCGTACAGCAATGAGTCATTTGAACGGTCAGCGTCTGTACGGTAAGGTGATCCGTGTGACCATTTCAAAGCACCAGACGGTGCAGCTCCCCAGGGAAGGGCAGGAGGACCAGGGCCTGACCAAAGATTTCAGTGTGAGTCCACTGCACCGTTTTAAAAAGCCCGGCTCCAAGAATTTCCAGAACATCTTTCCTCCCTCCGCTACCCTGCATCTCTCCAACATCCCGTGAGTCACAGACATCAAGAGAAAGATCTATGGCTTTAAAACATAACAGACATTTTGTGGAAATACATTGTTAGACTATTAATATTATGTAGTGTGATGAGGCTTATAAACAAAATGTATACATGCAATTTACTGTATCTTCCAATGTTACAACATGATGTGCGTTTCCATATAAGGTTTTCGATTATTTGTACAGAAAACGAGATTGTGCTAACTAACCTAGCACAAAACTAAATTTTCTTTTTCTTATATTATAGATATAATGATATATAAATTATCATATTTTAAAAACTTGATTTAAATAATTTATGCAATGACGTACTGTTACTGTCAATATTTATGCATTATGGTTTCAAAAAAAAAAGTGTAAAATATTGAAAAGTCTTATAATGAAGAAAAAAACGTTGAACAGTCTTAATGATTTTATATTAGCCTTATTACGTTTCTGGTTTTAAATCGTTTTGTTTCTATCCTTCAGCCCCTCCACCACTGATGACTTTCTGAAGGATCTCTTCTCTGGTTCTGGATACACAGTAAAAGCCTTCAAGTTTTTCCAGTGAGTTTTAAGTTTACTGTACTCCTGATCTAGATGCTTGAAATCAGCATTAGTGTTGTACTCTGCATGAGTGAAGCAGTGAAAAAATAGCAAGTAAATTAAATGGCGAGAATTGTTTTTCTGTGTGCCATTACCAGAAAAGACCGCAAGATGGCGCTAATCCAGCTGGGTTCGGTGGAAGAAGCCATCCAGGCTCTTATTGACCTTCACAACCACGACCTGGGAGAGAACCACCACCTGAGGGTGTCTTTCTCCAAATCCACCATCTAAAATCTCTTTTTAAACTCATCGTANTATAAATTATATTGTAAATTAGTACATATGCGGTATATGTATATATCTAGAAACTTTATAAATCCACAACTAGACAAATGAAAGGAGTTTGTTTATTGCGTTCATGATGGGTGAAGCATCCGCAGGAATCTGATGCTTTTCTTTAGTGGAAAAGATGTTTCACTTTCAGTCAGATCTTTCAGTTCACTAAAAGAAATTCATCATCTCCTGAAAAAAAAAGACCTTCTTTAAAAAGCTAGGAAAATAAAAGTTGCGCCTTTATAATACACGTGTGAAAGAAAATGACCCACCGTCTCTCATCATGACTCCACAATACTCCTCACACTCCTTCTGGCTGTAGAACTTGTTGCCGTTGCCTTTGCAACCTCCATATTTGAAAGACACGCACTTTCCAATGGATGCATCAAAGGCCCACAGATCTATAAAAGCCTTACAAGGACCGGTGTCCATCGGGAGCCGACATGCAGCTAGGAGAGGAAATACAAGACTGATAAAGGCCTTAGAATAATACAAACTATATGTAAAGTACGGTTCATGCTCCAAACATACTCACCCTCAGTGCGACAGGTCTGCAGACACTGCTTTTCACTCAGAAAGTTGTTCTGATTCCCAATGCAGCCTCCGTACGTGAAGCTCTGACAGGCCATGATGGAGGAGTTGTAGTAGTAGCGTGGAACCATTCCGAAACAGGGGCCAGAGTCTGGTTTTGCTATACACGAGTCTAGACACAAGTCACACATCCAGCATTTATTTANTTATATTAGCCTTATTACGTTTCTGGTTTTAAATCGTTTTGTTTCTATCCTTCAGCCCCTCCACCACTGATGACTTTCTGAAGGATCTCTTCTCTGGTTCTGGATACACAGTAAAAGCCTTCAAGTTTTTCCAGTGAGTTTTAAGTTTACTGTACTTTGATCTAGATGCTTGAAATCAGCATTAGTGTTGTACTTGGCATGAGTGAAGCAAAGAAAAAATAGCAAGTAAATTAAATGGCGAGAATTGTTTTTCTGTGTGCCATTACCAGAAAAGACCGCAAGATGGCGCTAATCCAGCTGGGTTCGGTGGAAGAAGCCATCCAGGCTCTTATTGACCTTCACAACCACGACCTGGGAGAGAACCACCACCTGAGGGTGTCTTTCTCCAAATCCACCATCTAAAATCTCTTTTTAAACTCATCGTACCTTTTCCCCATCCACCACCCCGTTCCAGCCCTTGTACCTTCTCCAGTTTAGTTCAGAGATTGACTGAAGAAGATCTACATTACAGATTTCAGAAGCATAGTTTTAGAGACTCACGAAAAGAGAAAAAAAAGAGATTACCCCAAAACCTTTAGACTTTTGATTATACTTTTTTTTTTTTTTTAAATCCGGGAGTGATGACACATGGATTTCCTGAGAAGAGCCGTGTGAAGGTCTCTAGTCGACTGGTGAAGGCACCACAGATGTGCTAACTTATTGGCGACTGACACTCCTGTAGCCCAATGGCGTCTGAGAGGACAAAGGTTGCGTCCTCTGTGCCTCCACCAACCTTCATTCTCATTGGCCGGTCCAACAGAGCGTCTCACTTTGTGGTTTCTGTGGGAAACGTTGGATGGATTTGAATGTCAACATCATCACTAAGGTGCTGCTGGACAACAAAGAAACGAAATCTGTAGCAACCACCTCAACCAGTGGGCTTGACATTTTTACTTGGAGTAGCATTAAGCGTTGTGGATACGTTTGAACGTCCCTCTTGGATGCTTTGCCTCATGGATGTTTCTTGGCACCTACGTCTGTTCGACTGGCACCATGGAGAACGTTTAGCATCCTTTTATCTGTTTACTGTGCAAAGATGTATAGCCAGATAGTAGGCATCTGTGAATAGATAGTGAATGGTGTGGTTTTTGTTATGAGTTTTCTTGTCGCGACAATTTGAACTCGGACAGTTTTGTGGACTCGCGGGAATGTTTTCAGAGAGCGTCAGCGCGCCGCGGCTTGGCATGTCCGTCACGAGCCCGGCCGTTCAGGTTCTTTTGAACGGCAGAGATCATTTTGCAACAAACAGCCATTCCGGGAACTGACATCAAACTGTCGACCAATCAGCAACGCCTAGCCTGACGGAGGCCTCGCCTCCTCCAAAGTTGAAATTTTGAATGTGAATGGTGTAGCCCTTGATCTAGACGGAATATTGTTGATTTTCTCCCAGCTCTTTGCTCATTCTTTGAGTCCTCCTTTGACTCTCCTCTTGGTGAACAAGGCCTATTTTCCTGCTCGTTCTTTGCCTGCATCACTGGAGAGCTTTTCGGTCACCGGCTCGTATGGAGTCATGTTAATATAAAATATTAACTATATCAATTGAAAAAATGACACTATTTTTTGCCTTGTAGTCCCACACCAAATATCAAACAAAACGTTTTGTCTGGATTGTGTGGAACGCAAAGCTCTGTCCAAAAACCGAACCAGTGTCCACAGAAGCAGCATGTTGCTAGTGAAACGTTTTACACTGCAGTACTCTGAAGTTACACTTGTTCCAAAGTACAAACATTTTCCTCCATTCTGGATGGGATTTATTAAAATGCTGGCTAGCATGTTGCTAAGCTAACAACGGAGCTCACAAAACTAACATTTTCAGTCACAAAAAATGTTCATCACCTTCATCACCAATTTTTTATTTCACAAACACCGCAATGAGTCGTATATTTTTAATTTGAATTCAATTAATATGTTAGTTGGCATGTTGCTTAGCTAACGATAAAAACCTATTTTGTTTGCCAGTTTATTTTGCTAAAGCATTTGACATTCGTTTACAGTTGTATTCATTATTGGAAATACAAATTGGAACATTTTGACAAATTAACTGCCACAGTGACATAGCAATTAGATTTTTTTTTTTTGAGGTGTTGTTAGCATGTTGCTAAGCTAACAACACTCCAATGAAGAATAAATATTTGGTTTATTTATTGTTTTGTCGTGTTTTTAAAACTGCCTTACTCAGAAGCAGATAATTGTTTCTGATCTAAAAATTCACAGACTAAGAAAGACAGCTTCTTCTGTTTCAAGCTTTGGTGGTCACTAGGTTTTGGAACAGAGCTTTAATGGACTCTAATGGAAGGTTGGAAGCAATGTAAATGTGTGAAGAATTGGTCAATTTGCCTTTTTACACACAATTGAGGTGCGTGTAAGAACTAAAATCAGGCCTCTAACACTAGACCGCAAACTTCTTAAGGGACCGGATTCTTTGCCTGCTCTTTAAATCCTTGTTAGTTTAAATCTGAGATGCGTTTAAAAGGACCATTCTCCATGATGCAAGGCAAGGGACAGTGTCTTTCTATCGACTTTGACTGATTTTACCTGAAGCGATTCGCTTTCACTTCTCAAAAATTGCTCATTTTGTTGAAGTTTACAGTCTTGAAGCTAAACTATTCAGGTCTATATATCTTAAGGATTGTCGAGAGTTTTTGAGGAAAAAAAAAAGTTACTTATTTTTGGTAATTTCTTTTTTTTTTATGGAAGAGGAATAAAAAAATCAAATTTGAAACCTCATCGGGTTTTTGTACCACTCTAATCATTAAAAAAAAAAAAAAAATCAAATCATGGTAAAAATAACATCATATTTACTGTGTATTTACCTGATTTCTTATTATGTGCCTTATTATGTGTCCATAATCAAATAGGTTTTAGAAAATTTACCTAAAATATCGTACTATTTTATGGGATTGGTGAGAGGGTTGATTTTATCAGAACGTTGTTTTTTTGTTTTTTTTATGTTGTTGCGTAGCTCTCATAGATGTGCATTTTGTGGGGATTCAGTACCATGTGGTCTTAATATAAAACGAGATGTAAGTTGTACGGTGCTGTGAATGCTTTTAGAAAACGAACGGTGAACTCTACAATGTTCAGAAGGTGCTGTGGGCTTCTCATCTCCATCATGTGTGTGTGTCTTCATAAAGCCTCGTGCTAACTAAAATTATTTTAATTTTTAGCCAAGCCCAATAACAATTGGCCAGTCTGTGGCCCCTCTAAATAAGGCCCAATTTAATAAAAACCTTATTTGTCTGTTACAAATTTTTGGATTGAACATACTTCTGTTTCATGGCAATTCAAATTTTTGGGTTCCCTTCTTAATTGAGACCGATGGAGACCCAGAAACCCACAGCATTCGGTCTGAGTGTTCAGATCTGCCTTTCTTTAGCAATCGCGTGATGCTGAGACCTCCGTGTGCTTTGGAATTGCATCTTATTTACTGTATCTTTATATTTGATTCATTTTAGGTGAGTTGTATTTTTTTTTTTTGTAGAGGGTTTATTTTCTTGCTCTGTTGTGCAATTTTGTTCTTGCATTTTGTGTGAAGGGGGTTGTTGAAGATGTTTTCTAGAAAACTGGTTTAAGATGGTCGTCTGTCACTCTGCCTCTTCACAAAAGCAGTTTCGAGTCTGTGATGTTTGAAAACTTGAGCGAAATGTCGGGAAGCCACAACCTGCCTCCGCTGTGATGCTTTTTATTTATCAACAGGAGAAAAGCCAGACTCCATAGTCGTGTCACAGAAGCCACAAGAAAATCTTCTTTTCGCGTTTCTTTCACCCATTTTCCAACGACGTCTCGACTCAGGCAACGACGCTCCGCTTTACAGCGTTTCTCTCATCGCTGTTCTCGCTCGGTTAGGCACGTGTATAGGTTTTTGGTTTTTTTCCAACTTAAAAAAAAAAAAGTCACAAATAATGCAGGACCAAAGTTAATGTGCCTTTCATCTCACTTATACGTAACTTATTTTCTGGCAATGTTTCGGAAACCAACAATTTGTGTATTTTTCTACGGCTGACCACGTGTCTCTTTTCCCGCTCACTGTCAAGTTCAGGTGTTATTTTGATGCGTGGATGTTTCCCATAGAAAAGTCAAGCCATATCCATCTCCCATTAAACTACAGGCTTGGTTATATATCTGAATGTGCAAATCCCGTCTTGGCAATTTTATTACGAAAAACAGCGTTTAATTTCCGTAACGAGACCATCACGTTGAAGCAAACACTAAAACCAAAGGACATTTGAATTTGCAATTACTGTTTTAGTAACATCTGACCCGCAAATTTTAGCCATAATTGCTATTTTTTAGTACATTTGCAGGATATAATGAAGTCCATTTAACTGTGTTATTTGCATAAGGGGCGGGGCTGAGCTAAATTAACCAATTAAGTTGTCACTCAAGCACAGCGCACATACAGAAGTGCCTGAGTTGATCTCAGGCTTTGATGGTAAAAAACCTAATTTATAGTTTTTATGAATGTTTCGCTACCAAAAGGAAACAAATGCTGTAAATATGTGTTCCCTTTTAGTTTTATCTTTTTTTTTTTTTTTTTTTTGCCTGGCCAAAATGGTTTCCGGGAACAAGACACAAACACACCAATGTGAACTGGTTTTTATATTTATGAAAACGTACCTAGATGAAAACATTCACACAATTTCTTCTGTATTTTGATATCACATCAGTACCAGCTTTGATTTGTAAAGCCGTTTATGTGATTATGTGAATTGGGGAGAGACATGAGCGTATCCAGTTTGAGTTTGATGTAATAAATGCAAATAGATGATTAACTATTAAAGAAACATATTTTCTAATTTTGCAGTGCATGATTGAGTGAAGATTTGATTTGGGGTTTTGTTTGTACAAAGCTTTTCTTATTATGTTAATGAATGGCTTAATATTATGCATAACCATTAATCGAGTTCTTAACCTTATTACCCGCCCTGCTAACGATTTTTCCTAACCGACTTTAATTGTAGCATGCCTTGAATAAATGTCATGACATCTGTACTTTCCTCCGTCCTCTGCCTCTTTGTCTTTCCTTTCCTCTTTCAGACTTCTGAGCTTCGTGCTGCTTTAAGGCCTGTTTATTGTGCAAGTGAAGAGTTCTGGTTCCTCTTGCAAACTTTCCTTCTCTATCTCCTCTGAGCAATTTCCTGTGCTTCCTGCTCCGTCAATCGCAGCTTAACCCAAAGACTATCCGCAAGTAATCTGAGCATCGAGTGAGACTGGAATTTTTTGGGAGATTATGGAGTTGCCCGACCTCTTCTGAAGGTCATAAACACGTTGAAGAAAGATTTAGTTTTTCAGCAACCTGAAATTTTAAATGCTTTATCCAATAGAATTAGTTTTGTTTATGAGTTTGAAGTGGTTTCGGAGTGTTAATTTTTGTTTAAAAAAAAAAAAAAAAAAGTCAGTATTCTAAATGGTTTGGTTCTTATGACATTTAAATTGAAAGCTAACATTGTAAAATATATTCTCCTAACTATCTCTTAACGTTAGAAAGCACGGTGTTCTATATTTAGATATAAACACTGCTCTTAAAAAGTTTAATTTAGCCGGTATTTTAAGTGTTTGCACAGCACTATAATACTCAAACATTTGACATCATTACCACTTTGTTTCTACATTTTAGTATTTTACAAGGTACGAATAAATAAAATTGGATTACACGATTTTTTTTCGAAAAATGTACATTTATGGTTTTGCCACTAGGAGGCAGAATGTAGCAATACTATTTTATATCCTGAAGAAACGATTTATTAACGCATCCTATGTTTTAGATCGTTTTAAGCGGGTTTTCTTAACAGAGAATGATTCATGCGATTAAGATTAAGAACTGTTCGAATTTGGTAGTGTAATATTTCAGTCGGTTAATTTGACTCAGACGGACAGACAGAAGGGTTGCACGACAATAGTATTCAAGGGGCAAATGCGGAACAATATTATGGCATTGTGATCATCACATGCCATCATCCTGAAACATGGCCGCGTGTTCTGCGTTCCGCTGTTGCCTAATAACCCGTCAGAAGGTTTCCGATGCTTCGACTATTGTACTTAACGCTTGCCTGATCTCCTGATCTTTAACATGACGACATGTTTCCACCGACTCAGCCCTTTGAGCTGAAAGTAATTCAAACTCAAGCGGAGAAGCAGCGACGGCGGCGTGGGAAGAAGATGGGCACGAGGTGAGGAGGATGAAGATGAGGAAACGGCTTCCGGCAGGCGAGGCTGAACTCTTCGTGGAAAAGTCAGATCTGGGAATCTAATAGTGACAGTTAAAACAGGTTCGACTTCTGTTTTCAGGGAAGGGAAATATGCTCTATTGTTTTGAAATTGGTTCCAAGAAGAGCATTCAATCCTCGGGTTTGGGTGAAACTGACTGTTGAAACACATGACTGTTTGAAAAAACTATTTTTTTTTTTTTTTTTTAGAAATACCGTACTCGTTCTAAACGCAACACTCCTTACAATGAATTGCCTACAAAACACACACTACAAATATGCTGACTCATTTATAAGCAAACATCCAATCATGTTACAAACACACTCATTCATACAAACACACACTGTATTACAAACACACTCACCCACTCATTTATGCACATGCATTTAAATATGGTACGCAGGTTACAAACACACACAGTAACACACATGACCAATACATTAACTCGTTAATACACAAACACGCATTACACATATATTTAAAAACATGTATACCCAAGCATGTAACACACTCATTCACACACATACATTGGGTTATAACCTTGTCTTCACCTGTCAAACGTTTTTATGGGAAAATTATTTTCATACGGGCTGAAGTGTCTAATTTTGCTGAAGTGTCAGTTTATGTTTGTTTTTGTTACAAGCAGAGTATTTTTTTGTTTACCATTTTCAACATTTTTTACATGTTTACGTTCTAGTAAATTACAATGTTCTAGCATGTTCTATATAAATAAGCAAAACCAATCGTTGTATTGTTAGTCCTTGTCACTGCTGACCTTTTAAAAAAGATGTCCTTGTGATTTAAAAGTTGTAATGGACATGATTGATCTTTGTAAACAGTGCAACTCTCTATATTTTAAACCGTATAATTTCTTAAAATAGTCAGTAACCCCATATCTGTTTACAGTATTGTTAAATATACAATAGTTTGTTTACAACCCAGCTGGCACTGCAGTTGTTTGCAGTTGGCCTGGTGTGGGATTCCAGCTGGCCGGTTCAGCCTTCAGTTACAGTCAGTAAGTGGTGAAATAATTCAGTTTTGAGCAAGAGGAGTTCAGGTTAAGTAACCATAGCAACATAGTCGCTGAACTAGCTCGCTCAGGTTCTGACTGAGCATGGCGTGTCCTTTTGTGGACGATCTCGTGGGCGTTGAGGCGCAGTTAATATGACGTTTTATTTTCCGTGAGCAGGTTATTAAGCCACTTCCCGATGTTTTATCATGTCGGAAAGAATTTTAACTATAAGCGTTATATTTAAACACTTGTGAAGACATGAAATGAAGACATGGTTTTAGTGAACTAGTGATTAGTGATCTCTTCGGTTTATTATTTATATACCTACAAGAATATTATCATGTTCTTGTTGTAGTAGCATTTTTATGAATGATTTTTGGCTTGGAATGGTTTGGTCTTGTGCTTTACGGACTTTGTATCTGTAAAATGTTACAACCCTAACGAACCGCGTTTTCCATAAAAAAACTAAATCTGTAATGTATGTAATACGTTAAATACAGAGTGCTGGCGTGTTCTACGGCAGGTGCGCATTGATATGTGCGTTTTTTCCTCTGCCAAAGTTCATCATTATGCAGTTGTGTTAAACACAACCAAAAATGTTTGCACAGCTTGCACAGCTCCCTGTTTAAAATGTGTGTTTTACAGGAAACATATTTTATTATGAACAAACATATTAAAACCACTGCATGCACGCACAAACACGCAATTTCCTTTGTACAATAGTTTCCTTTTCTATACAAAAACAGTAATAGTAAAAAAATGTGCAAGGGAAATGAACAAATTACAAACACTACAAAGTGCAACTGTGCAGCAGAAGTGAGTGATGAATATGTGATCACTGCATTGTTAAATTATAAATTCTAATGGCTGAGTGAAGAAAAGAGCTGCGGAACGCTCCTTTGCACTGTGGGTGGAGAAGTCTGGTGCTGAAGGAGCTAGTCAGGGTCTCAACAGTGTGGTGCAGTGAGATGCTTATTAGGCTCAATTCCGTCAAGTTTTTTTTCTCGGTATGAGCACTATAAATTCAGAATTCTGACTGTAAAACAAGACCTTATGAGAAAATAATTGGGAATACCTTTTCCCAGCTGTATTGCGTTTTGAAATATACAGTTTGAAATAAATTGTTTGAAATTCTTCATATTCCAGCATTTAAAACATCCAACTCCGCGCCATTAAACTAGTATTGAAACGGATACTTGGGATCTTTGCTTGCGGTCGCAGTACAGAAAGGTGTTTCCGGTCAGAGAAACACGGGAACTTGATTAGCCAGAGAAAAAGGCCTTTTATTAGAGCAGAGAGGAGACAGAAAGCAGGTAACTAACTAAACTGTACACAAACATTCAGTTTACATCAGTCTGGTTGCCACGGAGTTCTGTGGAGATGATCTGGTGTCAAGCACGCATATCTACAACATTGATGTAGCATATTCCATAATTGCATCTGATACTGAAATAAACCATATTAAATCCTGATTATTGTACTGTTATTGATTATAAGAAAGTGATAGAACAGTGGGAAACACACAGAATGAAACACAATCTCCTACTCCAGGTAGACTTTCTTACAAGTATAATGCCACTGGCACTGATCAAATATATGATAAATAAAATGTGCCCGATCTTATAGCTTTATCAATACATAAAACTCCATGTACAAAAAAAGTGCATAGATGGCATAAAGTGCCTTCAGCGCCCTGCAGATGGCGATATTGCCTCATCTGCTCAAGAAACTAGCCGCAGTAGAAAAAGACAGCGACTTGTCTCGCACAATTACAACGTAAAGAGTAACAGTAAGTGTTCAAATGTAGTGGAGTGAAGAGTACATATACTCAGTCAAAAATGTCAAGTAGAGAGTAAAAGTTGCATACGTTTTTGATACTCGGTACAACTAGGCAAAAACATTAAGCAACAAAGTTCATTGACTCGAGTTTACCTACCATTTACCAACATAATGCACATACTGGTATACTGAATCCGTTACATAACACAAGTTCACGTGTATCACAACAAAAACAGAGGAAACGATGAATACTTTACAAACTGAGTATTGTGTGCCGCCGGTACTGTCCATTTCCCACGAATTAACAGTGTCTATCGGTCCAGGCAGGTCCACACGGCTCAATAGAAACCGAAGACCACGCCCGGCGGTTGACGTCACATAACCCCACCCACTCCTGCTATGCGCCGTTTCCCCGCAGACCCGGCCTCCGCTCAGCTCAGTCATCTGAATGTGTGTGCGCCGCGCACCAGAGCTTCCAGCATTAGGGCCGAACGCCGAAGTGTCAGCGCATCCGGACACAGGACAGCCATGGCCCTTCTCGATCTAGCACTGCAAGTCTTCTCCATCTTCGGACTCGTGCTGTTTGTCGTGCTCTGGCTCATGCACTTGGTGTCTATTATCTACGTGTAAGTAAATGTGTGAATGCGGCATCGCTGCTCTGAGAGAAAGGAGGTTTGGCCACGCTAGTCGCTGGTTCGGAGCTTGACCGTTGGTTTGATTTCGCCGGACGTCGCTGGCTGGGAGGGCTAACGGGGGGTTTCTGCTCCACCGCTCGTGCTTTTAAATGTAGAGGCATTCGTAATGTGAACGTTTAATGACGCTGCGACCGGCTCAGCTGGGGGATGACGCGCTAGTCTCAATAACACAATAAATCGTAAACGCATTAGCGCTCCAGCCAATTATTCGGGGCTTTCTTGTCGCTAGCGATGATCGTTAGCATTGCAGCCGCCCACCGCTTGTGTGTGAAACGTTTCAGTCGCGAGTTCACGAACTCGGGGGTGGTTGGTTTGTCGCGAGTGTAACTTGTGGAGGGGTTTGGGGGGCTAGTTCCGTTAGCTGTGTCAGAAGCCCCCGCTCGCCCATGCCTAAAAACGCCACAGAGCCTGACTATTTAATCACAGTTGTGTTCATTGAAATTAAGTGCCTGTATTGTTATGGACCAAAGGAAACTCTGAAAAGGTAAATACTGTACAAGGGAAATTGAGTGTGGGCGCAGTGGTTTTAATATGTTCGTTCATATTGAAATATGTTTCATAGACATGTCAAACCTGATTTTTTTTATGTAAAACACACAATTTGACAGGGAGCTGTGCAAACAAGAAACAACGTTTTTGGTTGTGTTTAACACAACTACTTAATAATGAACTTTGCGCACCTGCAGTAGAACACACCAGCAACGGGACTTTCCCCTCGTTCTTACATTTCAATCTAATCACACATTCAGCCTTTTCTGAATTCAGGACGAACTCAAACCCATAATGTAAGAAATATTGACGTTATTGACGTCATGTTGACGTTATTGATATACATTTTCTACGTTAATGTGTATTAACACGTGCATTCGTGAAGGACAAGACAAATGCAAAGAAATTAATAGCTGTATATACTTGTAACTGTATATGTCTATCTGGAGTAGGAGATTGTGTGTCTCTTGTGTGTGTCTGTAAAAAAA
>SOMO01000151.1:212351-229556 GCA_028128575.1 Paedocypris carbunculus
AAAAACGCACCATTTAATGTTAAGAATAGTGACATTTTCCATAATATAACGGTAGATCTTGTAAACTGACATGAAATGTATATGAATTTATATATTTATATGAAATCAATTAATAAACTGTTTAAGCAACCAATTTATATACATTATTTGACCATAATAATGAAATAAATTGAATAAAATAATGCAACTACAGTTCGCAATACATTTATAAAACAACGAAATTAATTAAAAAGGTTAAACGTGAAACAAGAAAACAGAAATTAAATGGAAAAAATCAAACCCAAAATACAAATAAAATCGAAAAACCGCAAACTATTATAACATGTAGGTTATGTACTAGAGACCACTGAAAGAACTTTAAGGCGCCTCGTGAACGCGGGCGCGTCCTCGACTTATGCGCGTGCACTCGGATAGGACGGGCTTAGTTCCGCGGAATAAAACTGGAGTAAAGCAGCATTTCTGGCGTTGAGACAAGTCGGGCCGATCTCGCCGTAGAACACTTGTTTCTTCTGGTTCCAAGCTGCTGCGCTGAGGATGTTGTAAACAGGAAGCGCTGCACTAGTTACTAACTCTCGCAGTCTAGAGGTAAGTTGAGGATGGGTCTGCAGACCGTGTTCCGTGCCGTGATCATGGGGGCGCCGGGCTCCGGGAAGGGGACAGTGTCCGCTCGAATTACGCAAGGTTTCGGATTAAAGCATCTCTCCAGCGGGGACATGCTCCGGGCAAACATCGAAGCAAAGACCGGTAAGACTTCAACACCGACGAGTGTTTACGTAAATAACTCTTTCTCGAGAGCGACTTTTGTTTTTGCCAATGTGGCGCAGATATCATCTAGATGACGGTAAATGCTGAATTGTGCGGTAACTTCACTGAACTCGCGCTTAAACGGGATAAAGGATTATGAGCTTCGCCATAGCCTCGGATGTGTCTCAAAACCTCTTAAAATGACTACTTAGGGAATGTTGTTTTTAGGAATCTCAGACACGTGACCGTTCTTCTCGCACGCGCGTGGAAGAAGAAAGTTGCTCGTGTCAAGACTTTGTGTAACGTTTAAATGTAACCAGTCTGTGTCTGCGCGTTGTGTGTGTTATTCTCTCTCTCTCTCTCTCTCTCTCTCTCTCTCTCTCTCTCTCTCTCTCTCTCTCTCTCTCTTTCTCTCTCTCTTTCTCCTCCTCTCTCCCTCTCTCAAGCAAGCAAGCACCATTGATCCCTATTGATATGCTTTCATCCAAAGTGACTTCAATTGCATAACTTGCAAAACAATGGCAATAAAGACATTCTATTATACAGAATTTTATTATTTCCCTGGGAATCAAACTCATGATTTGTATTGTTGCAAACACCAGCAGCTCCTTACAAAGGCAGTCTCCCCTCATATGGCCTCCACGTGTCCAGCACACACACACACACACACACACACAAACAAACTGCCGCGAGGCTTCCACTGAAACAAACACAACAAACGGCCAACAAACGAACCGTTTATATAACATATTGGTTGGCCGACAACAATCATGTGAAATGCTTGTGTTTTATAAGACACATCTATTGGATTTCTTCACCAATTATGCATTGTAAGGCCTAAACAAAGCGATTCAGAATGTTTGGATTCATAAAGCAGTTAGTTAAGTCATGTTTTTTTTTTTAATGTGTGTTAGATCTCGGCCTTCTGATGAAGTCATGCATTGATCAGGGTCAGCTGGTTCCTGATGATGTCATCTCTCGCCTGGTTCTGTCCAGTCTCCGGAGCTTCGGACAGAGCAGCTGGCTGCTGGACGGTACCACCAGAACATCTGCCAGCAGTAGTGCTGAGGGTCTCACTGGCTGGTTCTCCTCAGGGTTTCCCCGCACCGTGGCGCAGGCCGAGGCTCTGGACAGCGTGTGTGATGTGGACTCTGTTATTAACCTGGATGTGCCTTTCCGGACCATCAGGGAGCGTCTGACGTCACGCTGGGTTCATCTTCCTAGTGGCCGAGTCTATAACATCGACTTTAACCCGCCTAAGACACCGGTGAGTCTGCTGCTTTCCCATCATCCTCTGCTGCGTGACCTCACATAACACCCCATAATAATCAAGTGAAAGCCAGACAAACTTTCCTTTTCAAATGAACACCGCAATGACATTTTTAGTTTGGGGATTTGCAAGTTAAATTTGTAAATAAATAGATATGTGATACATATAGGTACATGCAGTAAATGCAAACTTACATGTATGTTGAACGTACAGTATGTGGGAGACATTGCATGTGTGTGTAAATGTATGTGTATTAAGTGCGTACACACTTGCATTTTGTATACACACACACACACACTCACACATTCTTTGTGTGTATTTTATATAACATACAGTAGGACTCACATACTGTATATTCATTATACTTTTAAGCACGACATTACGTATGTGTATTTTGATATGACATGAAAACTGTAACCCTTGTTATAATTAAGATGGCAAAAAAAGTAAAAAAAAAAAAATGAAAATGAAGATTTTCACCTTAACCTACAGAATGTAATCAAACAATCTTTATATACAAAGAAGGCTGAAATGTTGTTTAAAGTCGGCCAGTGTTCTTTTGAAGTTTGGCGTCAACACCACGGCCGGCGCTGGAAGATAAGAACGTGCGTTCACAGAGGAATCTGTGAGAGGAACTTTGCACCGATCATTTAGTTAAAGAAGTCGGTTAATAAAACACTGAAATCTTCACTGTAAAAATGAAGTTGTTCTCTAAAGGGGAAAATCACCCTATACAAAACAGCTTTTCACACAGGCTTTTATAAAGCACCTCGCTAGAATCTTGAGTGTCGATCTTTCAGCAAACAAACACTGCGCTGGGATTGTGTGTGTTCTGGGCCAACACAGCAGTGGACAGGTGTGAAACACTGTTTGTCTGATGCTTGAATCCACACGGCCGTGTGTCTGAAGGTCGCGTCTGGACAGGAAATGCTTCTAACCGCCTTCACTCCGCCTCTCGCACAGGGTCGTGATGACATCACAGGAGAGCCGCTGGTCCAGAGAGACGACGACAGCCCGGAAACGGTCACCAGACGACTGAAGGACTATGAGAGACAGACTCAGCCGGTGCTGGAGTATTACAGGTGACGCACACCACTGGATCATATTTACTTTTCAGCTTAACACACCAATTCTAAATCCAACTGGTTCTAAAGAAATGAATTGGAAATGACTCTGGGGACACACACACACACACACACACACACACAGAGACATGCTAATTTTTCAAACACACATGCTTATTGCTATGCATTCTATTGGAAGGCACAGATTTATTACAAAATATAAATATAAAGACAGTTTCATATATATATATAAGAAATGTAATTTGAAAAATTCTGAAAACTGCGACTGAAAAGGAAAAATGAACTCATTAATAATCACACTGCACCACACACTTAATATTAATGCATTCTCATATTATATGTGTGTGTACATATGCATATATTTACTGAGCATATTTTCGTGATTCTTTAGCGTTCTGGTTTTTTTACATGATGAGTACAACAAAACAAAGTGAAACACTTATGGGTGGTGATTTAGCAGAGACTTTCAGTACTGTTTGTGTTGTGCCATTAATCCAGTTCAGAATGTTCAGAAAAGCCACATATTCACTTCCTGCAATACGTTTTAATTGTTTAATTTTAAGACAATTGATATATTATTATTATTATTAAATTAATTATTATTATTATTAATATAACAACAACTAGGAGGTTTTTATATTAATGGAGTGACAGCAGCTTTCTGTCTCACTGTCTGGTCATGTAGACACTGTTAACCAATCAACTCGCTTTATTTACACTGTCCGATGCGATTACATCAGTCTGAACTAATCGCAGTCGCTGCATTTCAGTTACAAAAGTTTCACATGTAGCCTGTTTGTTTGTAAAAGATAAATGTGTAAAAAGAACGCAATCACGCAAGAATTATTAAAAGTGGCAGGTGGTCACTGTAAGAACTGTATCTTTTAGTGTGTCTGTCTTAATATTAATATTAAAATGTAAGATATTGAAAGACTGATCTGGAGGACAAAAATGCGCTTGATACATCAGTACTGGTAATTAGAAACATATTGTAAATTACTGTAAAATATCAAGTTTTTTTTAAAGCAATTTAACAGTAGATTGTCAGCGAATTCTACAGCATTTTTTTTCAATTGAAAATTTGTTTGAGTTCTAATATTAATATTGTATTTGAGCTAATAATGCTCAAATTATATTTTTCACCTTGATTCATTCATGTATTTAGCAATTGTGTTTGTAATTCGGTTTTACTCCAGATTTACTTCAAATGTTCATTGGGAATATAACTTTGGTTTTTGCAAACATGCTCTCAGTGACTGAGCCTTAGGAAAGCTTTAGCACTACGTTTATAAATATAAAATGACTTTGTCTTTGTGGAATCAAACCTGTTGAAGCTTTTGTTGTGGTTTTTTCCTGCAGAAGTAAAGGAGTGTTGGAGACCTTCAGCGGAACAGAAACCAATAAAATCTGGCCGCACATCCAGGCCTTTCTCACCAGGAAGATTCCAGGGGGGCAGCAGGCGGTGGGAAAAGCCTGAGATAGATGCCACGTCCACCAACAAACGCCGTCCATTCCAAGCACCTTGTGGCCTTCCAGCGAACGTATTTATAGGCCAAACACTCGTATCGGGAATCTTCGTGCCTTTCCACATCACTGCCAGCAGACTCACCTAAACATAACTTTTCCCAACCAAACACAGTCCATGCAAATAGTTTTGATCTCACTGCACCCTTGAGATGTAATTTATTAAAAATGTATCATTGTAATGTTAATCACTTTTAATCGGTACAGAAAGGGAGTCCCCAAAGACGAAGTAATTTCTGAATTTACAAATTTTTTAAGATTTTAGTTTTTAACATTTTATATCGTTTTGCAGGGAATGTAAATATGTGACTTTTAAATTAGAAGTAAACAATTATAATTAATTTTTAATGTTTAACTATATATTCACATAACAAGCTAGAAAATTTCCACGCTTTTTGGTTTCCAGACGGATTATTCAATCACATGTTTTGCGTTCAGCGAATTTATGCAAAAATATAAAATTGTGAATGTAATTGTTGACACCAGCAAAAACACTATCTGGCACCTTTTGTCGATCACTGTTTGTATTTGAATAACTGAAGCATGTGTAATAAACACTGTAAAGCTCAGCCAAGGATTGAAGGACTGGGCATACTTGCATTTTTCATCCCACCATTGACATATGGAACAATACAATACGTCCCCCAAAGTTGGGACCCCACTATAAGCTTAGCGCCTGTACACACACACACACTAGCATGATCGGAAGGTCTTGTGAAAGTTCCGGATTACTTTTTTTTACTGCTTTTACAACACCATGTGTAGAGGAACTTATCGCCGACTTGATGGATTTTGTTCCCATGCTGAACATTCTCACATTTAACCCCCTCCTCACCGTGCAGACCTGTACTGTAACCGAACGCTGAGGCGTTTCTCTATCAGTTGCTATCTGCACTGGCCAGATGTGAGAACAACACAGGAAGTGGATCTCTAGAGAGCAGGACACACTTCAGGATGTGGTTTATTCAGAGCAGAAGATTGAAACCAGACCAAAGGCTTGTCAGACATTCTGCTGACCAAACATTAAATACTATTTCAGTCTTTATAGAATTGTTCTTCATCCTCTCACTCACGTTCACTGACATTTTCTCGTTCTTTATCTCATTCACTCTTTAATTCTTATTCTCGTTTTTATCTTTCTTTTATCATTTATCTCTCAAGTTGTTCTTTCATTGGTTCTCATCTCATTCATTACCTTTCTCACTCATTTTCATTCCCATTTCCTCATTCTTAAACTTAAGTGTTCTCTTTTTCACACTAATGTTTTTCTTACTCATTCACACATTCTCACTCTTTCATACTCATTCCATGTTTAATGTATCGCTCATTCTTACACTCAGTCTTTTACTCATTTTGTTTTCTCTCACACTTTTAATCTCTCATTTATTCACACATTAATCCAGTTTATTATACTCTCTGAATCTCTTTACTCATTACGCTTATTCTCCATGCTTTTCTCCTTCTCACATTCTCATACTTTCAAGCTCTCACACGTTCACTTTCTGTCATTCCTCACTCGCTTTCTCTCTCAAACTCCAGAAAGTGCGATTAAATAGTTTCTCTGTGAGTCTTTGTGTAGAACGCGCTGTGTTGTGAAGAATTATAAAGTGCAGATGTTTGAGCGCAGCCCTTGTTCTTCACCTCGACCTGATGTCAGTTTCTTATCGACACACCAACACTTCCTGTGCCGTTAAGTTTCCATCATCCTCCATTCGTCTCTGTCCGAGTTCTCGTCTTTGGAGATTTGCGCAACATTTGTCCAAAGTCCAGCATCCAAGCAACGTTTCAAGTGGTGATCTGCTACCTGAAAGAAAAAGAACATCAGGATGTGATCAATACAGATTTAAAAAAAAAAAAAACAATCTGGATGACTGCACGAATTCGAGGGCATGGATTAAAATCTGAGCTTCCAGTCAGTCGCACAGAGATCTGCAGGGACAGGAAGTGGGATTATAGATCAGATTAAAGTAGTTATGTAATACTTGCTGTTTTTACTGGTGATGGAACAAAAATGTGTTTTCAGTGAAACAGGAAGTGAGCACAGCGCTTCCTGTTTGAGAGCATCTGAGCGGGCTTGACCTGCCATTGACCCTGGAACGACCCGTCATACAGACCAGCGGGGGGGCCAGGGGGGGGCAACATTTGTTTTGTGGGCAAAACTATTTTAGGAACACATTTGGTACAGTTTTTACTCTTATGCTTAATTCTTTGCTTTTTAAGTGCTCACTCTTCAGAAATTAAAAGGACTTATCAGCATTATTTTAAAACTGAACATTTTTTACTTTTAAAAAAATATATATCTTTTTTTTTTAATTACATTTTTAAACAAATAAACCATACAAAATACAAATTCTTACCAAATTCTGTACAAAAAATATTTTATCCAAGTTTTTGGATAACAAATTCTTATTTTAAATGACACATTGTAACAAACAAAATTTGTTCTGGCCAATCAGAGCAGATGTACAACTCCTTAGATTTTTAAATGAGCTTTTTATAACATGAGGCTCAGTATTTATTAGGACTTCTTGAACTTATTTATTATAATATATGAATATTACCATAACAATAGTAATAGTACCATTATCATAACGCTCACACTATGCAAAACTACAAAAGAGACATAACATAGTCTTGATATTTACACACGTGTGAGTACTTTAGAGCATTACCTGTGGGTTCATAGTGCTGAGAACGTTCTGAAGTACCTGCACATCCTGCATTTGGATGCATGTTTTCAGCTCCTGAAAATAAACAATGATTTGAATGACACAAGAGTCCCCATATCTTTACTCCAACTTATTTTCTTCATTCATTCTATAGTGCCACTTGGACCAAGAACACAACATATTTGACCACTTGCAATTACCAGTGGCAAAGACTCCAGAACCTCTTTGGGGTCGAGACGACAACCTTGTGGAGCACTTCTCTGCCCCATCTCTGTCTGAGTTTCTCCTTTAGACTTGATGTACTCCTTCACTCTCTGCTTGAAGGCCTCGAGTTCTGTGTGGAAGATGTCCAGATATCCCTCCTGTCCAGCCTAAAACACACAGAGAAAGTCTGATGGAAATATGTGTGCCAATAGTGTCCTCTAGTGACTGTTGATGTTATTGCATCAAATTTGAACTAAAACCAGCTCATCTTAGCAAATTCTTAGCAAATAAACGTTCATGTAGACTACAATCTCACTTTGGCTTTCTGGAAGAACTGGCGGAAGCAGCCTCGTGGATCCTGCTGAGTGTTTTGGGCCATCTCTAGTATGAACTGCATGGCCACGGCTTGGTGAGCCACCTGCTCCATTAAAGCCTCTTTCTGCAAAAGATCCAGATAGAGAAGAAATATTTGTAAGACAATTGGTCACAACTCTGTTGATCTAGAGAGCAACACACTTGCTCAGACTGAAGACGGAAACACCAGAGGCTTAGAAAATTTGCCGTCTCCTCACAGATGAGATGGTGGTGTTCTGATAGAAAGCGCTGACTGTCGTCCCATCTCCTCAACATACCTGTCCAATCAAAAGAGGAAGAACAAAACATGAAGACGTTTTACAGCAAGACCACATAACTTAAATAACAGAAGACAAAAAAACTGACCGAAATGTTTCAGAAGGTCCTCATGACGCTGAATAAAACTGACGCTCTTGTCTTGATCTGATTCATTAAGCCAAGACTGTGAAGAGTTTATGATACTCTAAAAACAAGGTCAGAAACTTTATATTTACTTTCATAATTTACAAATGTATAATATTTTTAAAATAAAAAAAATGTGTTTCCAAAACACACACACACACACAAGTATGTATATAAACAATGTATATTTAAACAATGTGTATATATACACATATGTATATACTGTATGTATGTATATTTATCGTTTTTTCTAAGATGATAAAAAAAAAAAAAAAAAATATTTTCATGGTATTCTTCCAATTCTTTTGTCCTTTAAAAAAGGTTTTCACTGAAAATATCAAATTTTACTAAAATGCTGAAGTGAAAAAACTTTTTAAAAATATTGAAATAAACATTTACAAAGATAGCTGAACTATAATAGTTGGCATGATTCTATGACGGATTTTTTTCCCCGTCAAATCAACAATAATTTGCAATTCGATCACTCTTGAGAGATGACCTTGTCAAACACATCTCGACTGCCCTCGGGACACACTGGGCTCCGTCCCAGCATTCTCTCTTTGAGCCTCCACTCCTGCTCCGTCTGTGAGAGCTCGGCGGAGGAGGCCAGCGAGCGGGCACGCTCCTGCTCCACTGACTCAGAGCTGTGAAGCTCCAGGCCGCAGAGCTGGTCCTGCGCCTCCACCAGCTGCCACTGTGCCGCGATCGAAGCCTTCACGCAGCGCTGCTGAGTCAGGCACTGGGACGCCATGCTCTCCACACTGCACTGAGAGAGACACACACAATGAGTATAACATAAAACTAAATTCTATATGTTTAGCAGCATTGTTTGGATCTCAACACACACACACACACACATTCAGATGAGTCATTCAACAAATGAACAAACAATGGTCAAATTCTGGTTATACGGTCCACGCCAGGAAAATGTGGGCCAGATGAAATATCAAAACTGAGTTTGAAGGGTCAAACTAATGAAGACTGTTTCACTTACATGTTTTGACAAGCTGCCACTGTTTATCACACAAATGAATTCACGAATTTAAATAAAAACAACGCAACAAACGCACATTATCTGTGAATTCTGTGGTCCGCGTGTCGAACATTGACGACCTCAGGAGTCGTAAAATGCCCAGATATGGACGAATTAATGAACGAATGGAACTGGAATGACGCATTTGACTATAATGCACATGCATACCATAGCCACAGATCGGCAACATCTGGTCCAGCTGCCAGAACAAGCTAAGAAAACAACAGCGGGCCGTTTAAACTGTTTTAAACACACATTGCAGAGTTTCCCGAAACCCACGCAGCTGTGAAACATCTCTAAACACGTGACGGCTGCACAAACATGCTGGGAGTTTGTGATGTAGTGAAGAAGCGCATTCTGCAGTGAGCTGTTCGGCGGGAGCCACTGATCGAGACTCTTCTGCCGTGTGTGCTGAACTTTCTGCGGTACCTCGTGTGGGTGTGTGCGGGGCTTGTTTTCCTCTCCTTCTTGTTCATCTGGAGATACGCCGACTGCAAGCCATTCCATGGCGCTTTCTAAACTCTGTTCTGGAGGAGTGTTTACACTGATTGTGCTTCGAGAACCACAAAAAGCAGCGGTGACGGAGAGTTATTTACAGATGATTTCATCAGAAGCCTTTGCTGCAGCCTTTTTTAGCTGCTATGACAACTTCCCGAGCTGTGGAGCGCAGTCCAGTGACGTCACTGGGACGCAAGTCATGTGACAGAGTTCTGCTACTTGATTGGTGAATTACTGACGCCTATTCTGACGACTTTTTGACACAAGTCCCTTTTTCCTGATGTTTTGGAAATATTGTTTTGAGTAACTATAACTGCAAATTGAAGATACTTAAAAAAAAAACTAGTGTATTAATTTATAAAACTGTTGGCAGCATACACAATCACACAAAGCACATGTGGTAAAATGTTTGAGTCGACTGACAATATACAGTGGGTTAAAAAGCATGAACATGTAGAATTAGAGAAAATCAAAAAGAAACAGAAATAAATGTAAAAATATTTTGCAAAACTGATCCAATTTGTCCAGATTGTAATTATGACATATTGCTGTATTAAATGATGGATAAACGGTTTGGAGTTGGCTGTATGAATGACAAATGCGTTTTATTTAAATTAAATACAGTACGTACTGTGTAATTATCACTCGTCGCTAGGTGACGCCAAAATATTAATTTGCGTTACCATTTACTTTAAACACAAAGACGTTTTTTATTTTGTCCCAGACATGTGAAACATTTTTGTAAACCTTATTTCTAATTTCTTGTAATTTTGTATTATTGTATTTGCACGATATATAAAATACAACCCGACTGACTCGGTGACGTCGTGTGTGTCACATCAAATGTGTTCTAAGTGAAACGGTGTGCAAAATAAATGATTCCACCCGGACATTTGCAAAGTTTGTCGTCTCCTTTTGCTGCTAAACTCATCCTCGGTTGTCAACAGATTTAAGTAAGTTTAGAATTCTCATGCCCTTTGCTGTGTTGAAAATCTAATTGTGTTTTTTTTTTCTGGGCAAAGACACTGATGTCATTGATGTCTTTTACAATCTCGACTACGTGTTGTTTTTGTTAGCACGCTGATAAAAGTAAGTTATGAGCTAAAATACACGTGGATATCTTCGATAGAAAAAATTACGTATGTGCTTGTTTTGTACAAAAAGCGTGTTAGGTTGTCCCTCGTGGAGTACTAATTGTGAAATGTTGGTTATGTTGTCATTAGATTTATAGATATAAATTAGTAGGTACATATTTTGTACTGATTTTAAGCAGCATTAAACAGTGAAACAAACGAGTTCAAAAGTGCGAAATGAGGAAACAAGAAGCATGCATTATCCAAATGAGCATTTATCCATTAATTTTCCGATTCTAATTTTTAGATTCAGTTGGAATCTGGAAAAAAATCAGGGGAAAAAAGCTACAATTAGAGAAAATGTATTTATTTGAAAATACGGTACGAAACCCGAAATCATCTGATGAGTAATGTTACACTGCACTGGTGTAAAGAAACTTGAGTTAATATCTGCCGGACAAAAAACGCCGTGGAGCGAGAAATCACGGCGGTTGTTCCTTTTGATGGGTTTAGTTAGCGCGTCCTGAAGCCGGCTGGCGCGTGGCTGCATTGTGACGTCATCAGCGCGTTGTTTAAAAATGAAAAGAGGAAAGTCCCACTGCATCAATCAAGTGGCGTCGCTATAGAGACCGTTAAAGCTACACTTCCAGATCTTAACTGCTGGCGATTCAAATAAAACCGGCAAAAGGTTTTTCTGGTTGGAATTAAAGGAAAATTATACACGCATTTAAACATTTCTATCATCTATAAGGTACATCGAACGTCTTTGAGGCCTTGATTTAGGGTTTTTTTTTGTAACCTTCCTCTATTGTTGTCTTTTATCTCCTTTCTCTCTTTGTATCCTCTATTTTCTTATCTTCCGTTCTTTCTTTCTTTCTTTCATTTTCATCCGTCTTTTCTTGCTTAAATCTTTTTCTTTTTTTCTTGATTCTATTCATCTGTTCATCATTTTTTCTTGTTTTCTTATATCTGTCTCCTTGCTTTTCTTTAATTTGTCATATCTTGACTTTCTTGTATGCATGTTTCTTTTTTCATCCAACTCTCCATTCACATAGCTGAGACTGTGTTTGTGTGTTAGTTGTCAGTGTGGGAGATCTCTGTCCACTGGATGTCAGCATAAGCCGACATTCTCACACACACACACACACACACACACACTTTAAGTTCACTGCCAGTCCAGACAGAAAATCCCCAACATCCCTGCCATTGCCAGCTGGCACGGTGCCCTCACTCCGCCTGCTGTTCCCACAGACACAGACAGGGAGAGACGTGTTGGTGTGTGTAGTTACCTGAGGCACTTGTTCACATGTTGCTCAACACAAGTGGCTTTTTAACTGTTAAGCACACTCGTATGTTTCTTCTTGTCTTCTGAGATCAGATCTCACCTCTGTTGCTGGTGCTTTGCAAAACCTCTGTAAAGTGACTGCAAACTCTTGGGGAAAAACAAATCTTGACTTTAACAATTCCCACGTCCTACATAAGACGCACACACAACCCTGACGCCATCTGCCAAACCTCACAGCTTTTTGCCGTTTTTTTCACAATGAAGACAAAAGGACCTTTCATTTTTTTTCTGCCTTTTGTGAGCTCCTGCAGCATATCATGCCATCTAGAGATATTCTTCAAAACTCGACCTTCAGGATGTCGTTCCTAAGTCTGTTATAAACCGTTTGTGAATGTAAATAGAAATCCATCAAGCGTACCAGTTACGCAATGTCAGACGTGCAGCAGTCTCGCACATGTTCCAGCTTGTTGCGGTTAATATTTTCCATGTGTTTACCGCCGTGTTTAATGCATGTTTTTTTTGTGTTTTTAAAGGAAATAAAATAGCAGAAATCCACCTGATGTAAAGGGATGAACGAGGCAGGACAATCAATAGGTTTGAATCTTTCATATCAGTCAAATATTCCTATATCACTTTAATACTCACTCACTTTTTCTTTACTTTACTTTAATAATACACACCAACTCACGTGGATGTTATTAAACATATAATAATATTTTAATATATTTTAATTATTAACTAGTTTAACGATTAATTGTTTTTATGATTAACTGAATAAAATGTTAGTGTATTTTTAAGTATAGTGTTTCATAATTTGTATGTTTATTTTTAAATATAAATCATTATGAAAAATGTGTTTATTTATAATAGTATATGCAATTTTTACATGTTGTGTGTGTGTGTATGTGTATATGATGTATATATATGTGTCTATGATGTGTATATATATATGATCTATTTATCTACTATAGTGAGAAAGAAGTTATCTACTAGTAGAATCAAAAGTTCTGATCTTCACAGACAGAATTAGGTCTCTAGGCCTGGACACATTAACCATTAAACAGCCCAAAAAGTGTCTCCGAGCCCCTTTTCCAACTCATCTCTTATACCCCAATCCAAACAATATTATTCAATGATTGATAGAAAGATTTGACCACATCAGCTGTTTCATATCAAATTCAGCCACGTACTTCTAATTTGTATCATGTACAGATGCATCTAGGCCTTTCTCACCCCAGACATTTCACTAACAACACTAAACTCTGTTAATACTATCATTTGTACGTAATCAATTTCAACCACAATATAGCATAATAAAAGATTACTTTTATGATTTAATATTATCTTAACTAAATAAAGTTCTCAGTGCCAGATTGTTTTATAATAGATTGAATGAAATAATTGAATGAAAAAAAATAAATAAAAAGAAAAGAAAAAGGTATCTTAAGAGTAGTCGGTGTTGTTTAATCTGCTTTATTTTCTGTGCAAGGGGAAGTAATAGATGATGTGGGCCTCTGTAAGTACATACCTGTCTCCTTCAATAACAGTCTCACTTTTCCCATTCACTGCATAGTCCACATTCCTCCAGTTCCTTCCGCCCCACTTTCCCCTCACTTTGCCTGGATAATAATGTGTGTATGCTGAAAGAATAGCGTTAGGCCGACAGTGGATATTATGTGCCGTCCTTAAGTTTGCTTATGGGGAAACTGTGGATTTAATGTAGGGTAAAACTCTACAGACGGGACGAGGGGGCTGCTTAGATTGGACAGAGAAAAGCCCTTTTCACCACTTTCCCAGGCTGTTGGTCAGGAAAGCTGGATTTTTTACACCGTGACCACCGTGTTGCCCTTTCCGGGGGAAATCCGAGACAAACGCAGAGAGGGGGGTGCCGACGACAGGGAGCGGGGGAGCGGGAGGCAGGAAAACCAGTCCTGGGAAGGAGACGCATGGAAAAGAAAGGTGTTGGCCACACAGCATGAGAGAAGCAGTTGAAAAAGAAATGTATATACCTCCTCTCGGCCGGCCTATTGTCAACGGCCTCTCCTGTCTCACCCCCACCTTCCTCTTCAGAAACGCTCATCTTCTCACAGTTTACTGGCCTGGAATCCCTCCTCTAAACACAAAGCCCAAACACCTCTCCAGCAACAATAGACTCCTCCTTTCTCTCCCTGTTACGCGTATTAAATGTTAATTTTCTGACCTTTTTTGACCAATTCAAATGCGGCGTGAAGTATCCACACGTAACAATAGCTGACTGGGAAAAAAAAGAGTTAAGGAATGCATCACAAAAGATGTGAAATTGTTAAGCCGGCATTCTGTGTATAAAAGAGGGGAAAGAAAGCCATTTTAAGCTACTTGAAAATGGTTGAAATGGCTGGGAAAATGCATTATATAGATTTTCACGTTGATCAGTTGAGAGAAATAAAATTTTTATGCCAGTTGTTGAGTGATGAGTCAATACATTTTTATTCAGGTAAGTGCACATGCAGACAGACAAACTGATGGAATGACAGACAGACAGGTAGACAGCTTGACCAACAGACTGGTACGTACAGTTGGACAGACAAAGGTGGATGGATAGGCATAGTTAGACAGACCGACAGGATTGCTGACTGTTAGACAGATAAACATCTGTATATAAAAAGGTAGATGAATAGATCCACAGTCAGATGGTTAATTAGGCAGGCAGACCAAAAATGGGAATAAATGGACAGACGGAAAAAAGATTTTACACATGGACAAACAGACAGACAGGTGGAAAAATGCATCCAGACATACAAGTGGATGGATGGAGATTTTGATATAATAATGGAGAGATCATGGGGCGGTTATAAATGGATGGATAAATAGAACAAATGGACAGAAAGACAGGCATCCAACTTATGGATACGCTTAGACCACTGCTGATGGATGGACAGACTGAAAGATCAGCACAGAAGCTTGTGAGGAGTGAAAGAGACATGTGGACTGGATTGAGAGGGTGTTGACAGGCGGGACTGTGTGTAACCCCAGTGTCATGTGCTGCCCCAGGTGTTGACCTCGCTGCCCTGCAGGAACACCTCCATGGCCTGTGGAACAGGAAAGAGCAGGAGGAGGTAAGAAACAGATGTAATTATACTCTGAGAGAGAGAGAGAGAGTCTCAGGAGAGGCCAGATAAGTGATAAGATCACATGGGGAAAAGTATGAACACCGTGGGAATAGTGTTGTTGACACTGACACTATTAAGAGATAATCATTACTTTAAGTTACTGCTCTTAAAGATTACAGCTGTGTGTGCGTGTGTGCGTGTGTGTGTGTGTGTGTGTGTGCGCTCAAAAATCAAGCTATGCAAAAGTTAAAAATGGCTAACTGATGTCTGTAGGGCCTTTTGGTTAAACAAAAAAAAAGTTTAACAAAATCAACACAGTGTCTACTAATGCAAAATGNTTTTTTTTTTTCAGATGCGACAGGTGTTGGCCAGCAGTTTCTCCCAGCTGCAGGAACCCTTGGCTGGGCTGCTGGAGCTACTGGGGCTGCTGGAGGGCTTCATTACCACCAAAAAGAGCAAGACCAGCGCCCTCAGCCACTTGATTCTAGCAGAGTTTATGCGCTGGAGGACCAATAATCCCGAGGTCTGTTTGAACGGCCTGTTGAAAGACAGAAGGCTGCGTTTACAGCAACAAGCCCTGGGGCTCCTGACAGACTCTAATCCAGGATTCATTGACCCCCTGCTGGAGATTTATCAGCTGAGCTCACTGGACACTTCATTGCTGCTGGACCATGTGGCCTACCTGCATGACTGCTGTTTCTTCAAAGAGGTGAGAGGAAGTCATAAACTGTTACTTGCCGGAGTCCATTTTGAAATTCCTGCTTCTGGAGAACTTCAAAGCTTGAGCCACTGATATGATTTATATGGAATTCCTAGAAAATATGGGCTGGTGAATCTTCAGGGCTTTTATTGTTTCGACTCAGCAGGGCTACTGTTATTGCCATCAACTTCCGGTGAAGTTTTTGTCTAAGCTGAAAGTGAGATTTTATGGGGGGAAAAATCAATTACTCAGTTGTTTACATCGTTTGAAAACTCATTGTACGACAAAATAGAAATATATTATTCTCCAGGAATTAGTGTTGTTTATTTGTCCGGTTATTATTTTTATACTGGAATTTGTAGAAAGAATATGCTGAGATTGTTGCTAGAATGTAGACCCAAATGTAGATATTTTTGTTCATTAAAACATAACAATGCTGTTTTAATGGCCAACCATCCTGTTATTTTAATATTAAATGTACAAGTGATGTGATTGACATACTGTGAAGCCAATCCTTATAAATACTAAATACTATCACAAACTCTGTCACCATCATCTGTCTGTCTGTCTGTCTGTTTTTTTTTTTTTTTTTTAAACGGCTGCTGATGAATATGCGAAATGAATTCAAAATGTTATGTTTGTGACAGGCCGTGGTCATCAGTGTCAAAGTTCAGCTACAGGGGCATCAGGACATGGAGAAGGTCAGTTATTGGCTTCCAATGATGGAGAAGGCCACTAACCGTTTACCACTTCACTGTTTTGCCTGTTTTTCTGTTAATTTTTTGTAGATGTGCGTTCCTCTGATTCTCTTGGACAAAATGTCTCTCGTGGAGTCGTATGTTCGTGGTCATTCTGACCTGCAGCAGCGACTGGTCAAGCTGCTGGACTCCTGGTGCAGCTTGTACTTTGACGTCAAGGTGCTGCTCAGGTAAATCTGATGTAAATCAGCATGTGCGAAGGAGGGTTTTTGTATGAATCGTCTCTTTGTGTTTGCAGGACGTACCCACAAGTGATTCTCTCTAAACATCAGACTGAACAACTTCACCCCAAACTGCTCAGCAAACACATCTTTAGACTCATGGAGAAATTTGACATTGATCCTGGTGTGTATGTTAAAATGAATGTGTATTTTTGCAAAAATCTTTGGGCTGGGGCTTTTATCCTTGTGTTGCGATGACAGGTATGTGTCCTAATGCTGTTTACAAGAGGAAGCTCGACTCCCTGAAGTTTCTTATGTATAAAACCTTTGGAAAGGTGAGGTGAACAACAACATCA
>SOMO01000151.1:243394-254179 GCA_028128575.1 Paedocypris carbunculus
AGCAAAAAAGAGATATTAGATGGATATAAGTGTTAGATATATATTAATAGATGGATTGTTAAATGGAAAGATCTTGGTTGGTTGGTTGGTTGGTTGGTTGGTTGGTTGGTTGGTTAGTTAGTTTAGTTAGTTAGTTTAGTTGGTTGGTTGGTTGGTTGGTTGAATGAATGGATAGACAGACAGCAACATAGAAAGTGGACCAGATAGATAGATGGATGGACAGACAGGCATGTGGTTGGATTAACAGACCGGTAGATAGACAACTGGATGGACAGACAGGTGGGTGGACAGATAGACAGTTAGTTGGCGAGACAGACAGGCAGGTAGGTGACACGCTTTGCACGAGGTTGGCTCTCGTATCTGTGTCTTCTTCACTGGTGAACATGGGAGGGAAGATGGTACATGTTGTTTCACTGTGCGTCTGAAGACTCGGCGGAGCAGGTTTTGACTTGCTTCAGCATGGGAAACTCAGGAGCTGGGTAAATAGTTGCCGGTGTGTTTTTGGCCACTCTGGCAGCGCAGTGTGTGGGAAGAAGAGCGTGAGAGTCAGAAGCCAGAGGTTGCAGAGGGCACTTGTGTCAGACACATGCGTAATGCTTTCTCACAGCACCTTATGGGTGTGAAAGAGTCAAGCTGGATGAGAAGGAATTTACAGATTAGGTGTGTGTGTCTGTGCGCACATGTGTGTAAATGTTTATGCATGTATTATTATTATTTTTGTGTTTTTTCTCCCTAGTTTTTCTTTTGTGTTCTTGTTAAAAATGTAAACCAAAATTTATAAATTATTTGTGCTAGTCACCAAAATGGGTGTGATAACTTATTTTTCATTTTTTCATCTCAAGAGTTTCATTTTACCTTCCACATGTTTTGCAATGACGAGAGACGTGCTTGCAAATGGTTGTCAACGACAAATGTGCAACAAGTTGACTAAATTGTCATCGTCCTGTTGCGGTGTGACGTTCGCCGCGTCTCTGTGCGGCTGACGAGGTTTTTAGCGCCGGTGTGTTGTTTCAAAGGCTGGGAGTCGACTTCTCGCTGAGAAAGAGACAGAAGCCACACTGAGGTGTGAAGTCGAGAAAGATGACACAACCTTCTAAGTCGTGTGTGTGTTTGCCACTGTGGGAAAAAAATCAGATTGCCCTATTAGACTTCAGACAAAAAACAATGTATAAAAATACTACAGTTTTAAAATATGAATATAATATTTTAATAGTAAAAGTTCTTTATTAGTGTTAATACAATTGGTTGTAAGCATGTTTGTGTTTTGTGGTAGTTACATTTTGTTTTTTAAGTTTTTTTTTTTTTTTTTGTGTTGATCAATAGCTACATTGTCAATAATTTAACGGTAAAATGTGGCAAATCCAGAACATTCTAATGGAAATTCTTCAAAGCTGAGATGGACAGATTTACTTTACGCTTTCCTGTTGCTTAATGAGTAGATCGGATGTTTGCAACACTAATGTCACAGGTTAGATTCTTCAGGTTAAAAAAAAACATGACGTTGGTTTTGTTTGATTGTAGTTCATGAAGTACTTTTTTTTTTTTAATTTAATACTAACTATTGTAATGTTTTTATGTATTTCAAAGTGAAATATTTATTTTTTTAATTAAAATGTAATTTATTAAGGTGAAAGTCTAATCAGTTCTGAATTTAATGAATTTGATTCAGATATATTCAAATTAGACTGTATTATCGTAATTGTAATGTCTGGGTTCTTTTTTTTAGATGGAAAAAAAAATGTCACCAATTTATTTGAAAACTATTTATGTAACTGCATTGAATTACATTTTTTCTATAATTTGCATTGCTCTTTCCAGGCTTGCAACTGCAATGAGTATTTCAAGCTCTCCAGAGAGGAAATGACCAGCATGATGAGAGAAAGAGGTCGGCCGTTTTGCTTTCAATCAAAGAAGATTTTTTTGTTAACAGTTGCAAAGTGTTTAACTTGTATAAACATGTGAGATTAAAACCCAACACATTCATAATCCTTTCAGGACTTCTTCAGGATGCCGTGTCGGCCCGAGAAGACGGCGAACCACAGGTTGAAACACAAGCTGATTACAATAGCTGGAGGCCCCCAGAGGGCCCCGAGTTCAGCCCTCACTGCCACTGGGCCCCACATTCTGCCCTGGACCCCCAGACCTTTAAATTCCCCAGCGGGGCCGAGGTTCAGCTGGAGACGGTGCCCCCAGGCCTCCTCTTGCGGATCCCCGTGTACTTCATCTGCACCGGCTGTGGAAAGGTGTTCTGGGAGGGGACGCACTATGACCGGGTCCTGTCTCAGTTTCAGGAAGTTCTGCATGTGACTTGAGACCTTCTAGCTGCTTCACATCCTCGGACCCCCAGTGGCTGTTTTTCTTTTAACCAAGTTTTTATTTGTTTAGTTGTCATCGCCCTGGATTGATATTTAACTTTCGCTTATCGGGTTGGTTAAGAATGTGTTAAATTTGTGCCAAACACGCACACGTACATATATGTATGTATACTATACCTGTATACATATATATAACGTATAGGAATACACACACTTATACACACATTAAATTCAGTTGTATTTATTTTAATTGAGCGAGCGTCCATGTTTACAGTGACGGTTCTGTACTGTTGTTGATGGTTTGTTACTGTTTAGTCTTCCAGTCATATCGCCGTTTGTAAATCTGTCAAAACGGAGACAAAATGCCTCGTTTCCCCCAAGACGGCACAAGTGAGTTCATGCCAGACGCCGATTTCCTTCCAGATTCTTTTTTTTTCTGTGCGAGTTCATAACAGGACAGACGGCATTTCAATCCCTCGCTCGGCCCTGCAGAATAAAAGTGTGGCCGCGGCAGACAGCGCTGGCTCTTCTCTATATAAATATCAGAGTGTTGACTGTAACTGTAGCTGTGCGTGTTTGCGTTTGCTGGAGATAATCTGCTCTGCCTGCAGAAGGAGCTTCGCCGCCCTGGCTCTCCTGCACTGCTGTTATTCGATACCAGCTCTTTCTTTGCTGGGAAGAAAAGCTCGCCTCTTTCCCACGCTCCTTGAGCACGTGGTATTGGGGCTGAATTGGACTCGGAAGACCCTCCCTTTATTGAGACGTCATGCCAGTCTCGCTGAATCTCCGGCCAGTGACTCAGGGGCCTCAGCCTGCTCTCTCTCTCTCTCTCTCTCTCTCTCTCTCTCTCTCTCTCTCTCTCTCTCACACACACCCACACCCTCCATCTCATTCTCTTTCTCTCTATTTCACTTTCTCACTCTCATTCATTCTATCTCCCTCACTCTTCTCTTATCTCACTTTCTCCTATCTCTCTATTTCTCATTCTTTCTCTCTCTCTGTATACGCCTCTCTTTCTCTTCCTCTTCTCTCCGTTTCGCTGTCTTTCTCTCTAGCATACTCGCCTCTATTTCCTTATTTATTCTCTCTACTTGTACTCGCTCCACCTACCTCTTTATTCTTATTGTCTCACTTGCTTTCTCACAACCTCTCACATCTTTCTACTCACCTGTCTACTCTCACTGAATTCTCTCTCTCGCTCTCCATTTACTCATCCCTCTTTGTCTCTACTCATCTCACTCCCTTTACTCCTTTTTTACAAAATTTATTTTTTGCAATTCATTTCCCCCTCACAATCCTTTAGCCTCTATCTCACAATCACTTGTATGTCACTTTCTTTATCTCTTTGTCTCTCTCTCCCTTTTTGTTTCTGTATTTCTTTCTTTTTACCTCAGTCCAGTGACTCTTCTGTCTATTGGAAAATATTTGTTTCAGTTTCTGTCACTGTTTCTTAGTGTAAATGTATGTTTGGCTTTTTGTTACCTGTTCTTTCCTTACTCATCCTCCGTTCGTAAAAAGTCTGCCCGTCCTCTTCTCACTTTAATTATTTTATTTTTCATCACACCATTGTCTTCTACTTTTCTTATAAAAATGTGCTGTCTACAAGCATGTATTTTTTTACATGTGTTTTATAATATAAATGTTTGTCATTTTACTTTTCTTTTGGCGTCCTGTATGTCTACAGATCTCTAGTCATCTTTTTTTCTCCCTGTCTGTCTGTTTGTCTGTGGCGCCAGAATTCTTGTGCTGTAGACAAGCTGATTTTTAAAGAGCCTTCCAGCCTCGATCCAGGCAAAATTCCTCCACACATCAGACACTTTTAAACTTCAACTCATGATGAACTGCTTGTGAATCTGAGGTGTGTGGAGGCTGACACACATATCAGGGCAGGAATCTCAAAGGCATTCAGAGATTTCAGATGCGACCGAGATCAACTTTCGAGCTTTTATGACAGGTATTAATCTCTGGGAACAGGTCTTTGCACCCACTGACTCTGGGAGGAGTTGTCACTTTGCTCGCTCAGGGTGAGGTTTGAATTTCTGATGAATGCGAGCGGGTGGCATGGGCCCGTTTCTGGTAGGTTCTGTATATCTGACTCAGAGCAAATGGCTTGAGGGCTATTCTCAGCTCCAGTCCCATTTCCACATCTCTGTCAGGCCATTGCAACCTGCTGTTTTCCTTTTGATAGCTTTTCCTAAGCAGCGCATTACATGAGCATTACCAACATTGAGGGTACCAAGGATAAGGAAGTTACTTTAATTTCTCTTTTACTTTATTTGTTTGTGGAATGTGTTTGTAGGTCCATGTTTGACTCGTACACATCAATACGCAGATTTTTCAAAAGACGTAGAGACCAAATAACTACCCCTGTATCTAATGGAGTTTGGCTAGTGTCCATGCGTTTTGGGTAGATCTTCCAAGAACCAGGGATTCCTGAGCTGAGCAGATAAATTGCCACTGGGAGAGGCCCTTCGTTTTCTCTACAAATATTTTCCGAAATGAACACATCTTTCTGATTAGCCAGCACATGTGTGGAGATATTTTAGCCCTGGCAGGTCTTAAACAACACTTCTGTTTCACACATGGGCAAATACCTCACAGGCGCACATTGCTTCATTCCTTGGAATGATGGGAAAGTTCTGCCTGAGAAAGAGAGAAAAGACTGCTTTATGCTTTGGCCCACTGAAATGTCAAATCTTTTACGGCGAAAAAGAAAATGCAGTTAATTCTGAATTTGCGTGTTTGCTTGTGTTTTGTGTCTTGGTGGGTAATTTAGATTAAAATGACGCACACTTTGACACCTTTAATGTTTGTTCTGCCATGAATTCCATTTAGAAAAAGAAAATATGCTGATAAAATTTTAGAATACATTTAAATGAGTTAGATTAGTTTTTTTTTTTTTATATACAATATTTATCTTGATAAATGTTATGAACAAATAGCTCATAATAAAAACAGCATGAATGTGTTTAATCTGAGAATTTTAAATCCTGCCGAGTGAAAAGTAATCATTTCATAACTTTCATATTAGCTATATTCATGTTCTATCTGGCTGCCACAATTAATCCGTCTTCAATCAATATACCAATATTAAGTATTTTATGTTGATCCGATTAATTTTGACACGTGACTACAATCAGAGGATATCATTTGGTAAAAGCAAAACCCGTTTTTTAAGTAGATCTGCAATTTAGTTTACCGACATATGGAAGCAAATCAGACGTTTCTATCGCGTTTCACCGTTTGAGATACTGCATTTCCCACTTCTCACTCAGCGCTGTGTGCAAACGCTAGAAACGCGCTACACAACAGTGCGCCGCATCAAACGTCAGAAGCCTCGTACAAACGGAGCAAACGGCCGCACAGTTCACAGTTTGTGGCTTTCCTCTCCTCGCCAAACTGCGGCGAAAGGAGCGAGCGCAGCTCTGAGTCTGCACTCGTCCGGTTCCCACGGTACAGCTGCTCGACGTCACTCAAGTTCCCCAGAACAAAACCCGCACTCGCTGCCAGTGCGCATGCGCGACGCAGGGAAGCTCGTCCCGTCCCGTGAATGCAACGCAGAGCACACACACCTCGCGCACAGGAAGCCGCAAGGCTCGGTTATTGGCTTATAACAGCCGGAATGGCCACTTCACAGGTCTAATTATCCAAAGAAAGGTGATTCGTAGTTGTTTTAAAACACCTATAAACAACAGGCGTTTGCCTTTTGGTGCAGACAGGTAGGAAAATTCAAAAGATGTATGTGCAGTTTTCCAGTTGAACAATGTATCCGGATGCTATGAAAAATAAATAAATAAATAAAAAATTATATTATCTACATAATATATTCAATTTTCTACATAACTGTTATTTTCGTTGTGGCAAATTTATGAATAAATACACTGTCTTGTATAATTTCTATTCATATCGTCGCTGTTTAAAATATTAAAAATCGCACAATTTAAATTAAAAAGAGCAAAGTGCTGTTGCCAGTTAGCGTCAAGCCCCGCCTCTTTGTGTGTCAAGGTTTGGCCACTCCCCCAAGCCATCCCCCCAGCCAATCCCCAACGTTCAACTCCTCCCATCCCACAATTCATGATTCGATGGAGACTTATTGTTATGCAAAGGAGTTTGTCTAAAATATCCCCCTGGCAACGCAGCTTTAGGCAGAGAATCACCGGGACCGCGACTGACGAGTCAGGCACCGGCGATCGAGAGGGCAGTCCAATGAACGTTTCTCCCGTACAAACGTCGTCAAGATGTAAGTACGTCTTCATTCTCCAGTCACGTCGCGTTTAGAACACTTCGTAACAGACATACCTGTGTTGATTCCAATCACTTGCCAAAAAAACCGCAGCGGCTACCGAGAATCATTTTAGGAGCTCAGACGTTCAGAACGGCCCTCGACGCGCTTAACCGGAGATACACCGACCGCACGCCTCCTCTCCTCTCCCGCAGCTCACACACACACACACGCACACGCACACATCGGTCTGCGCGCAAGACTTCCAGCCGAAGGACCGTTTGAACGCTGCTCGTTAGTGGATGTTGACGAACCGTTGACTGTATTTGCACACCACGTGTGTCGTTCACCTGTCCAGTTGGGGATATACGCTTGCTTGAGAAAGCACCTCAAGACGGGAGAGCATCATGAGCCAGGCGGAGATCTCGACGTGCTCGGCGCCGCAGAGAGTCTTTCAAGAAGCGGTGAAGAAGGGCAACACGAAGGAGCTCCATTCGCTGCTGCAGAACATGACCAACTGCGAGTTTAACGTCAACTCCTTCGGCCCCGAGGGACAGACGGCGCTGCATCAGTCGGTGATCGACGGGAACCTGGAGCTCGTCAAGCTGCTGGTGAAGTTCGGAGCCGACATTCGGCTGGCGAACCGGGAGGGCTGGAGCGCGTTGCACATCGCCGCTTTCGGAGGACACCAGGACATCGTCTTATACCTCATCACTAAGGCCAAGTACTCGTCCGGCGCGCGATGATGCGACCACCGAGCTCGTTTCTCCCTGACACTGACAGACGAAGTTCCATAGTACCTTAAAACCAAATGAGGGCTTTTCACGTGAGTAGACGGCGACGAGAAACTCGACCGCGTGTTGCTGTGGACGTGAGCTGGTACTATAGCTTTTTGTTGAATGTTTCAGTCATCAGATCTGGACTGAGTGGCTTTACACCGGGCCTCGACCTTGTGCACCCGGAGAAACCAAGATGGCACTTGATGCTGTGGCTGAATGCTGGAATATCTGAAATCCAGACTGCAGGCCATCACGTGGTGGCTGAAACACTGTCTTTTGATGCAAACCTTAAGTCGTCTCATCAATCAGATCGTGCGTGCGGCATTGGTGATCAGTGCTGGATGTCCTTCGAAATATAACATGTGACTTGTTCTTGAGTACTGTACACATAGCTTTACGGTGTCTTCCTAGTCCATACGGCTCTGCCTCACCCAGCAGATGATTCCTACATCGCTTTCACAGTGCAACCCATGTCTGTGGTTGACGTGTTGCTAAAAACGCTGCTTTCACCTTTTTTTGTATCAAAACGTCAGGAAAGTCGCCTTTGGGACACTCTTTAAAGTCTTTCAGTATTTTGAATTAACACCTTGGTCATCACTGTGAATCTAGGCTGGGTTATTGACTTATTATTTATGAAGGTACATTTAGACGAACTTGTCTTGTCGTTGAGATGACGATGTAATGATGTTGTGGTTCTTTTTGAAACTATAACCTAAGTGTAAAAGTAAGGTGACCTAAAGCTGCTTCTGATTGGTTACAGGCCCGACCGTTCCTCACAACGTCTACATCCATTTTCTCTCTCCCGGTCCCTTAGTCTTTTCTTCCCATCCAGTTCTCTGCATCAGCTACCTCGACTTGAAAGTATTTGACATCACCGCATGCTTTTTTGGTTTGTTCTCAAGCCTTCCTCACTTCTTCACCCAGTCATGCTTCTTTTTAATGGTCAGCCGAATCCGACAAGCCCTTCCGTGGATGGGGTTTTACTTGATGTTTTTACCATTTTATCATCTGTCATATTCCATTTTCTTCTCGGGACGTTTCAATTCTGTGAACCAAAATTAAGTTCCAGTCATGGTCAAGACTTCAGCAATAGGTTTTATTTCAGCTTCATGGTTCATTTCAATTTTTTTTTTTGATGGAGGGAAAAGTGAAATGCGTTGCATTATTATTAAATGCAGGGAGTTTTGTTGCACATACATGTGGAGCCTTTTACGCCCCCTAGTGCCTGTTGGGGTAACTGCAGGAGCTGAGGCTTTCCAATAGTTACTACTGAGCAGGACTATGAACATTGATAAGACTATGACTTTGCTGCAGGAATCATGGATATATTGGTTAATAAATGACTCAGTGCTGTCTTCAAGAGTCACAGAGACTGATGTTTCAATGCTGCTTTTTTATCTTGACAATGGCCAACAGTGAGTAAATGATGTTTCAGCTAGAGTTTTCCCGCCACGATGCAGTTGAGTGAGTGTGCGTTATCATCCTCAACCAAGCGGATTCGATAATGTCTCCACTCCTGATGGCTCCACCGGCAGGAACCTTCTAGCGTGATCCGAAGATGCAATTCTCACGATTCAAAACAGTCAGAAGAAAATATGCATCGCTTGTATTAAACTTGATATTTTTTTACTTGTGTTGAAAAGATTGCACTGATGGACTGTTGTTAATTCGTTGGCTTCAGGTCAATGTTTTATTATTCTTTTTCTAAGTAGAAAAAAGGAACACAAAAATATCTATTGTAAAAAAAAAAAAGCTCCAGGTTATATTGTTTCTTTTTGCGCGTCGCATTGTATAACATTAAGTTGCAAAGATGTCTGTATCTCTGATGGGGTGTTTGTGTGTGTGTGTGTACACATGCGTATATATATATAAATATGAATATATAAAGAGGCTGATGTCTTTGAGCGCTTTCTTTTTTGAAGCGCTCTCCTCCTGAGGTTTATAAAGGGGAATAATACTTGTGATGGTAAGATCATTGAAACTAAAGTAAATTGCACGTGAAGTTGTTTCGGCCCGACGTGCGTCATAACATTTATGGCGTGGGCCCGAGTGACTGGATAGGTGTATATGAATGAGTAAAAGTCTTGTGTTTTCTCTCGTTCTTTTTTTTCTTCCCGTGTGATGGGAACGTTTTCCTTACACTTTTCTTTCCCGTGGCTTGTCTGTTGGTTTTCGAGCATTTGTAACACTGTGATGAAAAACGAGTGCTATGATTTCTGTTCATGTGTGTTTGTGTGTGCGTGCGTGTGTGTGTTTAAGCCAGTAAAAACCATTAAACCTTGTGCATTGTGTGTCTGTGAAAGTGTTTTTCCCTCTCAGGAGGAGAATTGTGCTGGTTTGGGCGACCTGACCCCAGTCTCCATTCTCTCTCTCTCTCTTCTCATTCATTCCGCCCGCTCCTTTCATATGCTGGAATAAAGGATCGCAGGGGGTTGTGGGTAACTGTTTGTGTGGGTTTTAGGTTACAACTCTCTAGACTGTTCTACAAAAGCAAGCTAGATCTACATTTTCACCTCTCCGAGCCGATCCGTGATTGGTCCAAGACCGTCACATCTATAGGCCGAGTGGATCCGATCACATCACATGCAACAGCCGCATCCACAGTGGTCCATCTCCAGCATCCAAAGCCCCCTTCCCCCGGGATATCCTGCAGGTAGACGGATCCCAGCGCCTGCTTTTGAAGACCAGCCTCTCTAGAAGACTGTGACCTCAATGGCATCCTTCTCTGTTTCCACCCCCCTCCATTCCCCGGGCAGGATGTTATTGTTGAGCTGGATTTCCATTGTCCGGCGGCTGAGTTGGCCACCGGCCCAGAGTGCAACAGAGAGGCCCCTAATAGATCCTTCATGTGCCTGGGTCCCGACACACATCGTCGCAGGAATTTGGAAATGATTTTAACAGAGTCCCGTCTCTCCATCGCACCCCCCTCCTGCAGGCGAAGAGGGCGGGATGTCTAAAAGCCAACAATGTGAAAAAGAATTCAGTGAATGCGGCCGAGTGCGCGGTGGACGGGAAGGTGACGTGCTGGGTCTCGTGAGGAGCACAGGAACCTCTGGAGGAACTGCAGGTTCTCACATGCAGGGAATGACACGTTTTTGGAGGAGCTGTGACTTCACACAGCCGGAGGATGATTATTCCCAGAAGGAGAGAAGATGAATGGCTTGTGGCTCTCGCTTAGTCACCGCCGCAACTATTTGCAGGAAAAGTGTCTGTTAAACACTCAATAGTGCAGGAAGTCAGGACAGGAAAACAAAATGTACAAGAACATTTAATAGAGTTATGGTAAACATGTAAGGACACATATTTATAAATGCACATTATAAATCTGCACAATATTTCTATTACAGCCATTGTATTTTATCCGTGCATTACATATAAACGCATCCCTGGCTTTGCTATTCTTGTACATATATAATACATTAACGTTTACGTATTTACATGCTTTTTTCAACACAACACTCATTTTTTT
>SOMO01000151.1:359456-371522 GCA_028128575.1 Paedocypris carbunculus
CTTCCTCTCCAGCCCCCCACAGCCTGTCATGAAAAACATCTGAGCATGATTCATCACCCAATTTACCTCCTAAACCCCCAATTTATTGAGCCCCCAATCGCATTTCTCCAATCCCAACCCCCTCCCATCTAATTCTGTTTCCTCCAATCAGGGAACCCTTGCAATCAGTCAGATTCCATATGATTGAGCAGCTGCTCTCAGGGGTGAAAAGAAGGATATAGATGCATGCACACACACGCACGCCAGGCCAACACAAATAGCAGATAAGGCTGATAAAGTTTCACAGGTCAGTGGCTGGATTGAGTCTGCTCACTGGGGTAAAGCTAATCTAGTCCGCCATGCTGCCCACTGACCCAATCTATTGAGAGATTTCGGCCCAGCTGGGGTTAAATCGCCTGCCACGTGAGTGAAGAACAAAATAAAGATCAGTAAACATACCGTCCACAAGGCTAAATTACCTCCTTGCAGTAAATTAAACTTTTTATTCCAGCCACGGCCACTAATTACCGTCAGGCGCAACAAACCTTTCCCTCCACTTGACCCAAGGGTCTTGAAATCAACTTAGTTGAAGACCCCTTCCATCTGCTGCCACCACCGATGTTGTCATCTTCTCCCACATTAAGCTTTTTAAGCTTTCTCAAAGCCCATATCATGCTTTCATCTCCAAAATCCATCTTTGAATTATCCTTCCATCTATCCCTGCTGTCTTACACCAGCCAAATCTCCTCCAAATCCCTGTATCTGCCATGGCTGGCCTACATCCCAACACATCTCATCTGCTTCTCTGTCAGACGATCTGTAATTCACACAGTCTGGGGTTTGACAAGCATGTCGCTGTCGAAAGTCTCAAAAAAAAAAAAAAAAAAGCTATTAATCGCAAAAGTTACTGTATATAACATTGTGATTCAGAGAAACACTTTTTGGCAGGACCATTTTAAGAAATGAATCCACATTTATTTTGCTCAACATTCAAACTCAAGATATGCAAGAGCATCAATATTTTATTGACATTAATGTCCATTAATATCCAAAGCAAACTGCATTATTTTAGCACACATCATGTTTTACATGGAAATCAAACCCATATCCTTGACGTTGCAAGCGCCAGCTCACATTCATATCCTAACTTTTGAATGCAGTAAAGTGTTGATTTGTTTAACATGGCCTAAACGTTGCAAGTCCATTGGACATTCCAATATTCTACTTGATTCTATAATGCAATTCAATAAAATTTTGGACTATTGACTCATTTTGAAGCTCAAAGACATGAAAGAACCCTCAAAACTCGCTTATTTCCAGTATCAGAGCAGTTATAAAATCTTCAGTGTTAAAAATCTTCTTCCCAGGCTTCATACCGTAATCTGCTTGATAAGAATGTCAATATGAAATAAGTTGTACATCACTAAAGCCTCTGAGAAATACTTGATGAGATCTATGTTAATCCACATTAAGAATTCCATCTTTTCACTGTCGGCCTTGAATCTCAAAATCTGGGCTCGGTTTTTAAGAAAACACATTGTAAAAAATAATGCAAAGATCACTGAAGACATGCTGCAGTTTTGTTCACGTCAAGTTTGTAGAAAGCTCTCAGCCCTCTATATTTTTAATGTCCTTTGCCATCATGGAGCGATCAACCTGCATGCTTGCGTGGGTTTCCTTCAGGTTTCCTCTCACTGTCCAAAAACGTAATCTGGAGAATTGAAATCGATAAAATCGCCCGGCTGTGTGTCTGGCTCTGTGATTGGCTGGCTACTTATCTACGGTGTGGCCTGCCTTCAGACCTAGAGTTAAATCCAGTTGGTTCAGAAAAAAAGATGGATGAATTGTGTGAATAAAACAACAGGCAGATCATCTGAATAATGGTTGAGGTGTGAACACAATATGATCATTTATGCTTTTGTGGGAAAGTGTTTGTTGTTTCTCACGTTTCATTGAATATTTGTTAAAAATAGGGAATGAATGAAGGAGAGAAGCTTTGATCCTACTCCAAACCAACGTTTGGCGGCGTTAGATTGTGGTGCGCTGAAAGCTCTTCAACCTTTTGTTGAATGTCTGGTTTCGTTCCATCTTGAGAATGTGTGTCAATGAATGAACAAACTTAGCAAACAATATTTAATTCACATGTAAAAGAAAAGCAGCGACTTGAAAGAAGGCTTTGACTGTACGCTAATATTAGAATAACTGTAACTTGGAAATGACCTTCATGTCTCTGAAGGACAAAATTAGAGGAAAAATCTCTAGCAGAGTTTTATGCTTCGAATCAGCTTCATTGGCCAAATTTTCCAATGAGTCTTACTCCTTTTTGCAGTCTTTAAAAAAAAAAAAAAAAACTAAACATTTTAAATAAAAAAAAATATTGCACTTATTAAACTAATGTACCAATTGATTTATTGATTGGCTGAGTTCGGTTTGGTCACGTTGGTTCAAAAGCAAACTGAAATAGACGCTCACACAAAAGAGTCTTGTGTGTCCAAACGCTTCTATATGGCGTCTTGTCGGGACAAGCTTGTGATTTGGAAGTGTGAGCTGAAAGACATTAGATGCCAACACTGTGACCTCAAGAGCATAGCACCGTCAACATATTGCCGGTGGTCTCTGAAAGGGGGTCTGAAAGGGTGGGTAAGCAATGTCGTCGGGAATTGAATTCCGCCTGAATGGCGAATGCGGACAACACCCCAGAAACCAGCTGCTCTTGGCTAGCTCTACTCCAATGTTGTGCTGCGTTTGGAAATTTGGGAGGGTTGTTCATTCCTAGTCACCCCGAGGGAATCCTGGTCGGCGAATCCTCGGGGTTTGAAGCATTTCTGTGCATTGGATCGTTCCAAATGAGATTTACAATTAGGCCTCAATTATGAATTATATTTTACGCCTCTAATTTCACCGAAGAATGCCACAAATTACAGGGATTTGCAGCATAATAGAGTGTTCTAGCAAATGATTGGCTATCTGTGAATGAATTAGCTCATTATTTTCCAAAGTGTGTGTGTGTGTGTGTCTTCTGACGGTGGGCTACACAACCCCCACACACTGCTAATTCCTCAAGGAGCCAATTCTGATAAATTTTGCTTACCTAGATTCATTTGCACCGGCTTTACACCGACACAGCTTTTCACGATTCAAAGGGAAAGACAAAAACATAAAGGAAAAAAACACAGACTTGTGCATATTTGTGAAAGTGTGAAGCCTGCTTTGACAAGAGAGGAGGATCATCCTGATGACCTCCTTCCATTCACCATTCCAGGTAAAGACAGAGAAAGAGAGAGAACTAGCCATATGGGGTCTACGGGTGGTTTGGTCCCTCTGTGTTAAGGGACCGGCTCAAAGCAAGTGCTTTCTGTCTTTTTGGGCATATGGTGTCATGGAGGGGGGCAGTTCACAGGAAAACACACATGACTTAGCTTTCATCACGGCATTGGAGAGCAAGCATCTCTGCAGAGAAATGCCACAGCATCTGCATTAGCATCTCAGCCGTGATTTAGCGTGTGGAACTAAAAGCCAAAGTCATGAACGCAGCGGTGGCCTCATTAAAGATCTGCAAAGACTCTCCAATTCGCAATCTATCCAGAAGACATAGTGATTGTTGTCGTTAACTTTACGACAGCCGGCATCTCTGAATAACGTTTGGATTCTAATGTGTGTAAATGACTACAAGGCGCATTAATAAAAGTCCATTTTAGAATTTTTTTTTTTTATATTAGTCACACGTTTTTTGCAAAATATATACGTATATAAATATATTATATATAATAACAAATATAAACTGCTTAATCGTAAACATTTATTAAGCGTCTGTTTGAATATTAAACTCTCTTTGTTACGTGATACTGATGACACAAAGTGAATTGTGCAAATAAAATCCATACATTGTCAAAATACTGCTTTGCAATCAATACTGTATTTGATTGATAAAACGCCTCTACTTCCTGTTTCCAGAATGCAGCCAATAAGACGCCTACTAACTGTCTATCAGAAGAACAGCACCGATCGATTGTAGGTTCTTAGGACGTCGGACATGGTTAGTAAACCAATCTCTCTCTTCATATAGAAAGAACTAGAGGGTGCATTAGCCTATTGATACAAACTAAGGCCAGGGGGCCGTTTTATGTTCAAATAAACCGCACATCCCATAATGCCGCACTGGGCCCGGCCCCAATTGCGAAAATACTGCTTGGGTGAGTTGGCGAAGGAATATAGAGACACATCCAATTGATTAATCAATAAATGTCAGGCGGAGATTAATTATACTGCCCGGACGACGTAGCAACTGAAATTATGAAGACACTAAATTCGATAAAAGACTTTGGGCAGCACTTCTGGTAAGGATCAGTTGTATAATAACCCTAAAAGGACTGTGAATACGACCCAACTCATTCAATTTCAATTCTACATGTTAACCAGACAGCAGAATAAAACAAATGATTTTGGAAATTTCATCCCTTCTCAGATTCAAACAGAGTAAATAGATTGTCATGTAATCTCGCAGTGTCAACGCGGCCTGAGAGGTCGATGGAAATAAATTTATGAGCGTAACCTTAAAGACATCTTCCATCATGCGCACCATCCGTCTCTCAACGTTCACAGGGAAAAAAAAGATGACAAGACTCGGAGCGAAAGGATCAGCTGCCCTTTTGGATGCGAATGTCAAGCACTGGAAATGTTTATGCTTTAAGGAAATGTTACCGGATCATTCTTTGACCTTTTGTTGTGGTGCTAAGTGTGTAGTGAAGACCAAGACTGGACAATTCTTCTTTGGTTAAACCCAGATTGATTTTGTTCACATGGCCTAACCCAATGTGACCTCAACAGAAGTGATAAAAATGTTAAGAATTGTTGATTTAGTAATCATTTCAGGAGACATCCTACAACTTGCCGGGGAGGAAATTATTTGCATATTTATGTGATTTATTCAAATATATGCACAGACTACTGTACCTTGTTTGAAAGCTTACAACTTTGAAATTACAATGCAACTGTAAGTACTGCAGTTCTCAAATTTTTGGTTACTTAGTTACTTGAAAGCTATTGTGGTTCCTGCCCAAAACCACAGATGCACCGACGCATCAACACTGGCAAAAAACATGACATGCTCATAGTTGAGAACATTTTAGACCAAAAGTTTGAAAAGAAAAATGCGTTGAAAAGAAAAAAGTGTGTTTATGTATTGCTGCTTATGCTTAACCTGTGCTTTTCAGAACACATCATAATAGACACAAACGCCGCCATTGCAGACCTTTAAAACTTTTTTTACATTTTTTTTACAATTTGCTTTACAGAGCATTTGTAATTAAAAAATATATAATTCACTGAATTTAATACTGTGTCTGATTGTGTGTGTGTGTGTGTGTGTGTGTGTGTGTGTGTGTGTGTGTGTGTGTGTGTGATAAATAAAACCAGAATTTGAGTTTGCTTGCAATATAAAACATTTTTTGGTTCGTTTAAATCAATGAATCATTATTCAAAACAGTTAAACAAGAAAGCTACTTCCATTGACAGTGTGAAAGTATCCAGTGGTTTGGAAGCAATCTAAACAAGTCCAACAAAGAGCAACATTCTTCTTTGCCTTTCTGATCGATACCAGCCACACATTATCAGCCTTCAGGAGGAGCGAAGGTTAAACAGACACACTCACTGATGTGTCAAAGCCGCGGTACACGCCAAGCACATTATTCAGATGACTTTACCAACAGTCATGGCCTATCAAAGATGTCAATAATAATATAAAGCATTCATCAACACAGACGGACAGCGGAAACAACAGTGAGCTCATGATTCTTGGAAAAGCATTGAAAAAAGTGCACTATTTATAAATATATATACACTAAATATAATAGATTGTATATAGAGTAATAGAGCATATATAAATATAGATAATTATTAATACGTGCATATTATATATATAAAGAGAGAGAAAGAGGAAGAGTAAGAGAGAGGGAGAGAGAAAGAGGGAGATAGAGAGAAGGAGAGATTTATATATTATAAATACAAATATTATATGGAAGATAGTGATGTAAAAAAAGAAAAGAAAATGTTATTGCTCGTGAAAATATTAAAACCGCATAAATAATGTGAAGTTGCCAAAAAGCCCTGGATAAATTTTGTGAAGGAAATGTACAGATATAGAAATGTAAAATATAGCTAAATGTTTTCTTATATTTTATACAAAAACAGACAACTGCTTTAGCTGAAAGTTCTGAGGGAGTAGCAAGTGATCAGATGTTAAATCTACATTTGCAACTCTTTCTAGTGATCTGGAACATGGCCGTCATTTCTCAGTAGTAAAGAACAAATCAAATGGCTGCGAGTGTCAACAATGTGTCAACAATCTTTAACGTGATGGCGGAAGATTCCCACACAATTGTAGATTTGGCTTCAGGAAACAATAAAGACTTGATCTGTATTCACTCCAGTCTCACTAGTGTTCGCACACAAGCTTCTGCTCTGCAAAAGCTTCTGGTGTGTATTAGAAATGCTAATAAACATTGCATATTTCAAACGCAGTCTTGTCTGCACACACACACCTGACATTCTGAATACACCCAGAATGCCTTTGAGGTTCTTTACTATCAGATTTTTGCGACAGCGAGGGCAAGTTCCCGTCTCGCTTCTATGAGACCCGCAGCCTGCAGCAGTCAGCCCCCGAGCTAGGCAGTGATTGGCTGGAGATGATGTCATCTTTTTTGAGAGTTCTGGATGGTTCCAGGCGATTGGCTGGCAGTGCAGACAGCGGCGGAGCGCTGAGTTCTCACTTTCATTCACGTGTGTCTGGGTTTTGTGAGGCCGGGGCAGACAGTCAGTCGCCTGTGACCTCTAAGCAAGGGTCATCGCTATGATACGCAATATAATCCTCAAATAAAAAGTGCTAATGCCAGGAGTTCCGGCCCTGAGGTGTGTGTGTGTGTGTGTGTGTGTTCACGCTCATTACACACTCATCGCCTGGTGACAGGAGCAACCCAAACGGTGCGTCCCTGATGGGGGCTGGGACGAGGGATGGGGTTGTCCTGGAGCGTGAGGCAATCACCATGGCAACATCACGGATGATACACTCGACATAGTGGGGGAGCTGGAACAAAGTGCTGGGAACTCCCTTTTACACACACCAACACCTTCCAGACCGCAGAACTGTGTGTGTTGGTGACCATTTAGCGAATCCTCCACTGGACGTACATTAACCCAGCTCTGCATGTGCTAAACTGTGAGAATAAGCCAGCTGCATCCCACCGTGATGTCAATGTCGGTCCCTCTCCTCCACCCAAAACATGATGTCATTGTTTTTCTGGCTGCTGCTGATCTTACGGGATCTTCATATGCAACTCCAACCAATCATGGAAATCCTTCTTAAGTGTCTTATATACGTCAATATATCACAAGGAACACCTGATTTTTGTGCTACTTAGTTTGTAATAAAATGTGTCATTTTTAAAAATGTAATTGTTTAATAATAAACATGTTTTAATCGTAATAATTAAAAAAAACATGTTTAAAAAAAAAAAAAAAACATTTTAATAACAAATAAATCGATTTCCTTTATTACGGATTCTTTTTGAAATATACTGAAATACATAATGATACTTAAAAAAAAAAATTTCAAACACAAAATTACAGTAATTTACATTTTTTAACAAACATGCACAATTGTCCAAAGTACTACATAATTTAATATAACATTTGCACAGAGCAAGCTACAAAATTTCCAGCTAAGCATTTTGGTGTCTTGATTTGATGTTTCATTACTGCCACACTTCATCAAGGTACAGATGGAATGGAATTAATTTACAGTAATTACCCATCTAATCGTTCTTCTCTAATTGTGCCATTCTCATCGTTTTGCCATGTAGGGTCATTCAGATGCTGCGTGGTGGTCTGTATCATCTCAGCCATAGATTAAATGATGATAAAATATTATATTCTGTGTTTTCATGCATAGCGTAATTCTCCACTGTCAGCTCACTGTAAGATCAAGAACTGACCGCAAAGGAAACGCAGAAGCAGAGCTGCAAGTTTAAGTCAGACAGGAAGGTAAAATCCCACAGAGTCCTGAGGTATTAATTTCAAATGTCACCCAGACAAGAAAGCACACCGAAAACTCCAACCAAACCCATTCTGCACCAAGTCTGGCCTGGTCTTAAAACCTCATTCACGACTGATTCTCTTGGCTGTCTCACTTTATATTAAAACAAGAGAGTACTGATGAAGTATTTAAAAAAAACTAGCAAAAAGGATCTAGAAAGTCCATGAGAGACTCTTGAGGTCAAGCAAAGGTCAAGTGAAAGACATGATCTCGTTCTAAACTTTCTTTCCAATCGCAACTCTCATACCAAAACCGATCTGCTAAACCGAACCTTTGAAGCGATGAAACATTAGAACATCCCTGCACTGATATTGGATCATCTTTCTTTCTGGAGGAATAATATCTGGCAGTGTTGATAATCCACTGTCAGTGAATTTATGACACAAGACAAAGGTTCTTTCATTTCTAACCCCAAAACAAAGTACAATGACATTCTGGAATCATGGTGTGTGTCATGGATGTGATGAAAGGAGGGGATGAATAAAGGGAAGGAATTGCAATCCGAACTGGACGCGGCTCGCTGTGATCTAGCGCTCTCTTAAAGGGGTGCAAACCTCGGACAAAAAATGTTTGATCTTTATACGGATAATGGACAACCATCTTCATTAATTCTGCTTTCATTACAGATTCGTAGTAGGTGGTTAAAATGGTCCAGCGCATCTTCGTCCAGCCATTTAGAGAACGTCCATATGTGATGGTGTCTTCATGCAGGTGCTTAAAAGCCTTCTGGACCAGAACCAGAAGACAGAGGGGCATCTCTTCAATGAGTCCCCCCACTGACTTCATATAATCTCATCATTTAATTAAACCACAGTTTGTCTGCAAGACTGTCAAATTGCAGTTTGTATATGTGAGTGAGAGTGTTTCTGTGTTCCGCTCTGTGATTGGTTGGCCATCAATCCAGGGTGTTCTNTGGTATACATTTTTTATTTTTACAGTTTATTCAAAGTATATTGTATTCTCTATATTACTAATACAAATAATTTCATGTTATGTGAACTTGTATTCCTTCATAAATTAGATTGAACTGTAAATTCTGTATAGAATTTCCCTGGAAGTCATCCGGGGAAAGAACCGTTTGTTCCTCGGTTTCTACAATCGGAGTGTTTCCAATGATAAACAAAGCTGAAACAACCTCTTAATCTGAGAAGAATAAAGATAAGAGGAGAACTTCTAGTCTAGACTTATTCATCAAACGTGTTAGAAACAGTTAAAGCGGTGGTACAGAAAAAAAAACCCACCACTCCAAATCCATGTGCCGTTCATTAGGCGGGAAAACATCCCTGTGTAATTAGGTTATCCTCACATTCAGAAGCCAGATTTACTCTTGAACTCTTCTGTTTAACAGCTGCTAAGCCAAAGCCGCCCTGGGGAAGCGACGCCTGCACCGGCGAGAAATCAGAGAAGAAAAAAGACAAGAAAAAAAGAAGAGAGAAGGGGAGGCGGGTCATACCCTGAATATTTAATATGGTATTTCCATTTATACATATGAAATGTCAATGTTTTTTTTAATGAATAGTGTTGACTTGAAAATGTCAAATGTCTTTTTGGCATGACCGACCCAAGCCCAGCGACCAGTCTTAATGTGTCTGGAATTTGTGTTAATGAAAACAGATAATGAATGAGTATTGGTTAAAGACCCCCTTTGTGAATGCCAGTCCTAGTCCTGGGGGTTGAAACTGGCATGACCACATATGCAAGTGGGGTCACAGTGGAGGGAACCGGCACAGAATGAAGGGATTAAGACGGGTGAAACAATCAAAGTCCAACTGCAAGAAGCAGATGGAAGATTTAGAGTTGATGCTGTCCCTGATAATGCACTACAATAGCTCGATAAAGACCATCTTTACTGGCCATGAGGATAAATTGGCCTATCAGAGTGAAGCAGTACCTTGTGGCAGCAAATTCAGTTTAAGATTCAAATCCAAGTTCAAGGTCTAACCTAATCGGACAAATTGCGTTTGAACGACTGGGTTGATTTAAATCAGTAGTTCTCAAACTTCATTGGTCGCCCCCTATTAAATCTGCACCTCCCCCTCCCTCAAATAAAACAAAACAATTTACTAGCAAATAATTTCACAGATAAGAAAAAAAAAACAAATTTTTGATTTGAACATCAAAGAGAGAATACCATTCAATGTTTTTCTTCAGTTGGTGGTCTGCACCCCCAAACCTTGTTCTGAGAACAACTGATTTAAATTAGCATAAAATTGATTTAAATAATTAAAATTATTTAACACGTCATTCCTTTTTGAGGGTAGTGGGACACCAAATATTTTTCATAAATCTGTGGTGAATTTTATATACTGCCAAACACATATGCAGATCTATAATCGGTAATGCTTCAAAGAAACTCATGAGCTCAAGGTTACTTGTCAAGACTCCTTGGTCTGTTTTTCTCCATGTGACTATCAAATCTGAATAGCTCTTACCCATCTGCAGCTGAGACTGGATCGTTTTCACTCTGTGCTTCTCTGAGCTCAGGTGCAATCCTTGTTCATCATTATAGTCTACAGACATCTACAGCCACTACATGGATTATCTAGTTGTAGACACATCAGCGCTGTTTCCGATTGTTTCTCCAGCTTTGACTTTCAGCCTGTTTTGACGTTTTTTTTATTTGACCCTCAATCTGGATTGCATTCAAAGGAATTTGCACATGGATCACAATCAGAGCCCTTCATCACAATATGAACGCAATCGGTCTGTGCCTGTTCTCTAAGATGATGTTTTAATCTAGCATTTTGAAACTCAGTTACTGAAGTAAAAAGCCAAGAAAACAAGCTTTGGAAAGCAATGCAGTCAAAACAAGAACCCTGATTAATGGGTGCACCACCCAATTCAAGAAGTTCCAAACTGCTGTTCTTCTATCCAAACTGGCTGAAACACAGCTGACAACTGGACAACACCCACGACACAGTTTCCCCAATGAAGATGTTGTTCTGAGACAAAGTAATAGGTTTCCGCACACAGACCCCTGCTTGAAATATAGATGAACTTTCGGATATAAAAAGCATGACCTCCAGAACTGCTTTGAAGCCTTCTCTTGTTTCCCGAGCCCCATTACAATCCACTACAAAACCACAGGGTGACAACAGAGCCCTGCCTGTCCGCTCATCCAACTGTGCATCATCAGCACTAGAGTTACAGCTGAGCCAAAGTCAGCTCACGAATGCTCACACATGGTCGCGGCAGTGATATCACGCCCAGAGCGCGTGGAATGACACAGTTGTTGGGGAATGCAAAATCGCTCCGGACTAAACATATACCCCAGGGGTGCTCCTTTCCATTAACAAATGCCTTGCGCTGTGAGGAACCGACACATAAACATTTCCCGAGGACAGTTGTTATAAATGATGTCACCTAGACACACGCAAACTCACCCTGATGTAATCCCACGCACACACACACACACACGCGTAAATCCAAGAATCTGGGGGATCGTGGCTCTCACCTGCACCTGCATGAAGGAGCCCCTGTAGAAACAGCAGGCAGCAGCTGACAGGGCACTCCATAGGCTACATCTCTCCGTCATGGCTCCTGTCCTCCTGTCTTCGGCTCTTTCACCCACTAGCAGCCCCGGGTCATGCCCCTATCCCCTCGTGTTCACCGGAGCTCAAGCCAATGCCGCAACTGATCGCCGCTCTCACAGTTCCAGCGGTGGCTGTGTCATCCCTGATTCCAGCTTCCTCCTCCTCAATATCTCGATGTCTCCCTCTTCCTCTACGACTTTCAACGCTGTCCCTCTCGCACAGTTCTACACCCTCTTACTCTCACTCTAGTGCTTGCTATGCTTCACGGCGCTGGCAGGGATTACCTCATCGCTCGTGGATGAAAGCGGCGGGTGGTGGGAGGGAGGGAGGAGGAGAGGGAGGGATGTAGAAAGCGAGAGATGCTTGCAGGCTCCAAGACCCCACCCACCCCTCCTCCAGGGCTCCAAACAATGCTAGGGTAGAGTGAGAGAAAAAGAGAGACAGAGAGAAAAATAGAGAGAGATA
>SOMO01000152.1:109373-140934 GCA_028128575.1 Paedocypris carbunculus
AAAAATACATTTTAAGTAATCTGATTTTCGTCCTCGCGATCTTCTTCATTAGAGCCAAAACTCAACACGAGGCTCCGCGGCTGAGTTCAGTTTCAGCCCGGGGCGGCGGAGCTGGATAAAGCCCCTAGAGGCGGATCAGACTCAGTCTTCCATTCGCCTGCCGCACCGCACATGACTTTCTCCATCTGCGGACCGCGATGCGTCTCCATCCGAGTCTCGGCCGAGTCTTCCTCTCCAGCGAGGGCTCTCGGTGTCGGTTTCGGGGAGTTCAGCCAAGGTTCCGACACGCGTGGGAGCGCGTCTGACTTCACGCGCCAACAAAAGGAGGCGGAAAGTGGAGAGATCGACCGCTCGGTCGGACAAAGAGCCGCCGCGCAGATGCAGCGATAACTTTCAGAAGACGCGGATCGTTTTCGGTCTCCTCCAGCGGCGAGGAGCGCTTCCATCATGCCGGTGCGGAGAGGTCACGTCGCTCCTCAGAACACCTTTCTCGGGATGATCATACGAAAATTCGAGGGACAGAGTGAGTATGAGTATGATGATGCTATCGCATGGGGTGACACACGCTGAAGTCTCTCTACGGACGCTGTTTTGAGCAGTCACGAGTGTTTGAAGACAAAGTTGAGTAAGCGAGGAGAATGTTTTCTCTATCATAATTGCATGGATTCTGCAGTCTACAGACCGAAGATTACACGCGCACGCAGACGCGTCCACCGACGGCACTGCTTTTTTTGTGATTATATAAGTTACACAGCTATGATGACATCACACATTTCAGGTTAAACGTAAAGGTAATTTACGGCAAAAAACAAAAATAAGTATGCACACATACATCTGTATCGTAAAAAAGAATTTTTGATCACTTTTTATGTGTACACACACACATACACACACACACACACACACACTCACACACACACACACACACACACAAACACTCACGTTTAAATGTGCAATATGTTAAGCAGACAATACGTTTATATACGTAGTGTCTTTGCATACATGTTTTAAACCCACACAATATAATGTTTATACACATAAACATTTACACTGTATGTAAGAGAGGGAGAATTTGAGTTTGTTTACATGTTTATGTACAGGCTTATTAAGAATAAAATATTTGTTCTATTTCTGTGTGTATGGACATAATTTAGTTGCATATTATCACCAAAGTGTTTTGTAATATGGATCGGTTTTCTTACATTTGGGGCCGTTGTGTTGAACAGATAAGAGGTTCATCATAGCCAACGCTCGTGTGCAGAACTGCGCCATCATATACTGCAACGACGGATTCTGTGAGATGACAGGATTCTCGCGGCCGGACGTCATGCAGAAGCCCAGCACATGCGAGTTCCTGCACGGAGAAGGAACCCAGAGCGAAGCAGCAGCGCAGGTGGAGCAGGCCCTGGTGGGCTCGGAGGAGCGGAGGGTGGAGATCACGTACCACCGCAAGGACGGTGAGTCTGAAGAGAAAGACCAGACAGTCTGGGGTTAACATGACGTTTACAACACACTTTTATCCAAAGCAGCTTAAAGTACAGCATTACAGCGAAGTTCTACATTCATCTTCATGTTTTCACTCTGCCTATGTCATCTGGCTACAGAAATGCTTTCATATTTGGAAATTCATATTGTTTTAATTGGAAAATGATTGGAAAATGAAGCAAGAAGCACCAAGCACCGTCTTGGAATTTGAATAATTATTATCTATGCATAACGCAATTTGGACGCGGATCCATATGGCTTTCTCTGGATCGAAACAGATTTTAATCAATAATCTTTTGTCACTTGAACAAAGACAGTCTGCTAATGGAGACTGGCGCATTTGCCCACTTAATTTTTGTAAAAAAAAAAAAAAAAGAGAGAGAATAAAAACAGCATAATGCCAATTATTTTAATTGGTTAAAAGCTTTAAATGTGGTCGATTCTAGACCTCACTGGCCACTTCTCAATTCTTCTCAAAGGCTTTAGCCATAGAATTTCTATATATTGAAATAACACAAATCATTACCAATCAGCCCTCGTGGAGTCAATTTAAATAATCAATTCTGAAAAATCCATTTTGAGGACATAAATTATTAAAAAAAAAGCTTGCTACTTAGTTTAGCTGAACAAATTCCGTGGACCTAATTTCCAACCAGTCAAAGAGCGGAGAACACAAACACACACTCTTACGCGCAAGACCTGTGGTGTGCAATTAACCTGAACACATGTTCTGAAACCAGAGAGCAGAGAACTTGGAAAGAATACACAACTGCACATAAGGCCCTGACCAGGTCTCAAACTCAAGCCTGGACCTGGGATTCAGTTTCCTGCGAGGTGCTTCCCATTATGCTGCGTTTCAACTTGTACAAGCGAAACACGGATCTTCTGGTCAGGCTTGTAACAGGCCATCATCCTCATCCAGCCTTCAGCATTGTAAAGCACAAGGCATCCCGAGGAGCATCATCTGACACTGGCTTTGTGTTCAGATCTGAATTAGTATTAATGAGCTAGTAAAGCTCGATTAGCTCGTTTTAGAGGTGCTGCATTTCCTACACAGCTCCTGCTCGTCGTCCAGCTGCTTTATCCATCACAAATTTAATTACACCTTTATAATTCATGTGTTTGGTGAATAGCACTGCTGATGTGATGTTTAGCTGTGGCGTGTTGAGTTTCACTCTCGGCTTGGTGCCTCTGTTTTAACTGCACTTGTAATGATTCTTTAATGAGAGCCGCTCTGATCATGCTACTGCTCTCATGCTCATTAAAACGCTGCTTATTAATATCTGCCGGTGTCACGGACCCGAGTGTCTGCGGCTGATAAAACAAAGAGTGTATTCATGTTCCCCAGCGGAACTGCATTGTTTCAGTAGTCATCTGAGATCAGACCTTCCTCCAGTTTCATTCCGGGAAGATACCCTAATTTTTCCACATATATTTTTTGCTGTTTTGTGATTATTATTTAGGTCTGGACAAAATTAAATGATAAACTGATCTTCGATTTTATTGAGTGGAATGAAACGGTGTCTAAAGGTATATGGCGAGATCTGAAGTTTAGTGGTCAGTGGTAAGGTCCGTGGAGATTTCTGTAGTGAGGTCAGTGGTAAGACCAGCCATGTGATCAGTGGTGAGGTCTGTTAGACTGAGGCTTTTTAGTGAGGTCTGTTGAGAAGTTGCCTAGCAAGGACAACACTTGTCCAGCAAGATGCAACCAGATCTCTGAAGTCCAGCCCGCCCTCTATAAAGTCCAGACTTTTTTGAAGTCCTGTCGGATTTAGGTCTGTAGTGAGTTCAGTGGAAAGAACAGTCTTTATGTTTGTAGTGAGATCTTTGATGGGATCTGTGGTGAGATCACTGGTGAGGTCTATCATGAGATTAGTGGATGGGGTCAGTGGTGAGGTCAGTGTTTTGCAGTACAGTAAAACAGAGTACCTTCACATACTTCATTTCAAGAATTAGGTTTCGCAAAATTTTGAACTAGTTTATCTCAATTATCAGCACAGTCCTTAAGTGGAATGATGTATTGTGTACTGATTGAAATGACTTTATCATTCAAGGGATTCAGGAAAATAAATCTCCATAGCATCTATATAAGTTTTGTTTGTATAAAAAGTTTAAAAAACGAAAGATAAATTGGGTGGAAGTATTTAGTTTAGTGATGGAATGGTCATTCCAATCAGACTGTTACGTCACTTTTATCATACAGAAAATGTGTTGGTTTTTGTCAAGCATTTTGGTACAAACCTTTTTCATTAAAATGTGATGCTTTGCGAGCATAATTTTTAGTTTAAATAACAGTGCAATAAATTAGTCGCGCTTTAAGAGATTGCCTTAGTAATTCCTCCCGATACAGGCATCTGAGTGGTGACCACATTACTGTACATATGTTTTAAAATAAAATGTACATATACATTACATATTTACTGTATGTATACATATGTGTAGTTTACGTAAATACACCGTATATATCTTTGTATGCATTTTAAAATAAAACGTGGCCATTACAGTATTACTGTACATGGCGTAAACGTTCTAAAATCCAATTTACTTTGCGTGAAGCCCAACTGTCAACGTGGAAGCGTCTCTGTGTCATGCAGGAGTCGTGTACAATGTCTCGCACGTTAGACTTCATTATCGCTCTTAACTTCTTTTCTGAACTAAGTGATTGTCAGCTCAGAGGAATCAAGTGTCTTTCCGAGGACGAGCGTTGACGCTGATGAAGCAAGGAACTAAAGAGAGAAGGAGGCCGTGGCAGCTCCTGGTCTGAGCGGGAGTGCTGGGTTTCAGGGGCTGATGGGTAACCACCAGCGTAACAGCGAGTGCAGGACGGTTGATTCTGAAAGGACAGGCTGCATTATTAAACAGCTCGATTACTCTCGCAGCAGTTGTGAAGTAGTGGCGTGTGTTTGGCCCGTCAGACGCAAACGTGTGTGACAGAGAGAGTGAGACCATCCACCAATCAGAGTGCAGAATCTACCGTATCGGGTTCAGATTTAGATCAAATGTCGTGCTGCTGCTTTCCGCTCTTTAGAGGGCTTTAGAGATGAGCTGCTTTCTGATTGGCTGAAGAAATGAGTGAAAACAATTGTAAATAAATCTTTTTAAACGTAAATAGCACTAGATTCATTAGTTCTGCCTGTCTATCCATCTGTCTGTCTGACTGTCTGTCTGCCTGTTAATCTATCTGAAGGTCTATCTATCTATCCGTCTGTTAATCTATCTGTCTGTCCATAATTTACATCTCAGTATTTATCAGACATTTATATTCAGCTCTGCACTGAAACGTTCCCAGGGAATCAAACTCTTGACCTTTGATGTTGCGGACACCAGCTTTACTATTCCGTCTTATCTGTTTGTTTACATTCCACCAATCCATCATCTCTCACTATGTAGAAATGCGCCTACTAACTCTCTCTCAAACACACACACACACACACACACACACACACACACACACACACGCGTGCACGCATGCACACAGGCACGTGTATCTTTATAGTGCATGAGGCTGTCAGTGCTTTTCCTGCAGTATTAGTTTATTTCTCTGAGCTGCTTGTGTGTTTTCTCCTGAGAGACATGGAGCGACACTGGATTAAAATGAGGGACTGCTGGAGATTAGCAAACATATGCTGTAATCTGATTCTCTCACATGTTCATTCACATTTCCACGGCTGTTCCACTGAGTCACGAGACCGGCTCCGTGATGACTTTACTGAAGGTTTCACCATGGCGAACTATTTTTAGTCTTCAAAAGCCTCCAACTCACCAGTGAATGGAAGTAAATCTCCCCAGGGACAGACAAACCACATCCATTCCAGTCCGAGAGGCTTTTCTCAGCTCATTTACGCAGTCAGAACTGCAGTTTTGCATTGTCAGAATTCACCTGGGAAACGAGAAAAATATAAATCAAAGAAACGAGACAACAGAAGCCGACACGCATCTGACCGTCCATTAAACATCAAGTGAGATTGAACATCTGCTGTATATAAACCACAACCATCTCTATTTCAGGGGAGTTAGAGACAATTACTGAGAAGAATTTAGTCTTTTTTGTCTATGAGAAGCATGTATAAGATGTGGTGTAGCTGAGGCTGTGTTGTTTACGGCTCTGGCCATTAAAAGTGGCAGAGAAGAATGAATCCACAGTACCTGACGGAGAGCAGCGAGTCTAGTGCATTCTGGGTGCTGAGACGATGATGTGTGACTGCAGATGGACGAGCTCAGTGCTGGAGGACATGAGAAAGAGAGGAAGTGCAGTGATGAGGAAAAACAGCTTGTCAATAAAGAGTCTGACAAACACACCAGGCTGCCCACCGGAGCAGAGCGAGGAAGTAAAAGAGGAAGAGAGATAGAGTGAGATGGAGAGTAAGAGACTGAGAGAGGAGAGAGAAAAAGAGAAGGGCTGAGAGATGGAAAGAGAGGATGAGAGATGTAAGAGAAATTAAAAAAGGAAGAGAGACAGTGGGAGCGAAGGAGACTGAGATAGAGTTTATTTAATTTCATTTTAAACGTTTAATTTTAATGACTTCATCAATTGCATAAACCATGCTTTGTCCTTCAGTAACCTCATTAAGCATTCTGAAGCGCTGGAGCGTTTAATATAATGTACATATACAATATCAGCGATTATTTTTAAAAGGGTCAGATGAAATGACCAGATCCAATCTTTTCAGGAAGTGTTGAGTTTGTTCAGAGACACGACTAGTCATACTCAAACCAGTCTGGACCAGCTGATGGTTCCTGTCTTCTGATTGGACCGTGTCACGTGTCTGGGCATCGATGGGCTGTGACCGCTTTATCTTCAGAGGAATCTCCGTGTTCCTCTGCCACACGCGCAATCAATCTCTTCCCAGATTGAATTAGACCTGAGGAGGATCTGGATTTCTTCCAATTGTCTGGTGTTAATGTGACAGAGACGCTGATGGAGAGTCGAGAAAATGCTGACCCGGCACGTTCAGACAGATTAATCAGCTCAGTTTGACTGTGACCTTGATGATCTGTGAAGTTTGGATATATATGTCTATATGTGTGTGTGTGTGTGTGCGTATGTGTACATAAAACACTGTATATATACACAGTATAAATATATATATATATACATACAGTATATATACAGTGTGTATTTACATACACAAACATTTAGTCTTGTTATGTGATTTGTTTTGTAAATCAGCAGCACAGCCTGGTGATATGACTGACAGAGATGAAGACGGAGCAGAATAAAATGTCCTTAAAAATTTCTAATCATGTCTGTTCTAAACATGTCTAACTCACTGTGCTAAGAGCACGTAAACACTTGTTAACGTGAGAGTGAAACCGACGGGCAAACAGACAGATCTTGAGAGTCAACAGACAGCCAGTGAGAGTGAGAGAGAGACATAAAACTGATAATGAAAGAGATAGACATGAAACAAAGAGCCCAAGAATCTTGAAACAGAAAGACACCAAGAAAAAACATGAAACAGAGAGTGTGTGTGTGTGTGTGTGTGTGTGTGTGTATGTGAGAGAGTCATGAAACAGAAAGAGAACAAGGGCGAGAGACTGTGATCTCATCAGTATAAAGACTCACTCTTTCACTCACTGTCTTTCAGTATTTCAGATTCACGTCACGTCCTGATCTTTGTTCTAGAACGTTGCACCTGCTTGAACATGCTGTTTGTGCTCATGAGCGCAGAAACGATTATAACACGTTTAAAAACATCAAGATTAACGTGATCCTGCATCAGATGGAATTGTGCTGTTAAATGTTAATCAATTCATGATGCTTCAAGTGTGTGTGTGTGTGTGTGTGTGTGTTTGTGCAGGCTCAGATTTCCAGTGCAACACTCACATCATCCCGGTGAAGAACGAGGAGGGCGTCGTGATGATGTTCATCTTGAACTTCGATTACGTGTTAAACGAGGAGAACAGCGAATCACTGGAGAGATTGGAGAGTCTGACTCCGCCCGACAAACCTGAAATCAGTGAGTCACAGCAGCAATTCTTCACTCACACACACACACCCACACACCTGCTTGCTCACTGATGCAGACACAGACACACTCTTACATACATGCACACGCTCATTAATTCACTCATTCTCACACAAAGAGTAGTAGCTCACACACACACACACAGCAAGATTAATGCTAGACGACAAACGAATTTCGCTTTTAGCAGCATTTGGTGAAGTTCATGTCGAGAGGCGGTTTAATCATGAACCGAGTTGTTTGTGCTCAAGAGCATTTGAGGGCGAATGTACGTAGACACACACACACACACACACACACACAGTGCTGACTGTGTTAAAATAACGGACAGTGATGTCATCACCACGATCACCTCCATCACCTTCCTCAGCCGTTGACGTCTTCGCTGTGTCCGCGGGTCGTGTGCTCGTTTACAGCTGCACTCGGCTGTTCGGGCCCCGGGCCCCGGACGCTGAAACCCTCCTTCAGCAGAACTATTTATAGAGCCCAGTGCTGTGAAGCGCTCCGAGTGTGTGTGTTTGTGTGTGTGTGTGTGTGAGATGTTCTGCCTGCGGGTGTCACAGAGAGTCAACATCAACACACACCACTACTGAGCTGCAGTGGTACACAACATAGTGATGCACTCACACACACACACACACACACTATATTGTGACGTTAAATTGGTGTGCTAAATTTAAACCAACATGACCTTCACAACACATTTATACACAGAAATATGTAGATATAATTCTCTCTTAGTGTCTCCGAAAATAAACACAGAGTAATTTGTCTGGACACAGTAGAGATCGTGTCTGTGTGTGTGTGTGTGTGTGTGTGTGTGTGTGTGTGTGTGTGTGTGTGCGTGACAGCTTGAAGAATTCAGATTATCAGTTTCTGGTTCAAATTGGCTGTCTGTCCATTCATTCGTCCGTCCATCTGTCTGTCCGTCCGTCCATCCATCTATTCATCAATCTTATCGATTCATCTGCCCACCTACCTGTCTGTCTGTCTATCTGTCTGTCTATTTATCTAAAATTCATCTCTGTCTCATTACCTTATGCCTCCTTGTCTAGCTTTCTTTTTCTGTCTGTCCTTTAATGCATCTGTCCATCTTTTCTATCTACTGTACGCACCTGTCTGTCTTTCTTTCCTGTCTCCTGTCCATCCATCCGGCCCCTGTGGTGCGCGACCTCTCACAATCACACGCTATAGACGTATCGGTCTGAAGAAGGTGACAGAGGCTGGGCTGTGATGTCACTGGTCTCTCCACGGGGACGGATGTGTCTGATCACACTGGAGCTGCTGATTAAAGCCGAGTTCAGACACGCAGTCGGAGCAAAGGCCAGTGGGTAATTAAAGGCCTGGCTGAACACACCAGCCATATGTCAGAGAGCTGTTCTCTGAGGGAATGAATGAATGAACACTGACACAGTCTGTTTTTACGTTCATGTGGCCAGAGCTGCTGCTGTTCAATGACTTATTAAACAGACTGTCTCCTGATCACACCAGTAACATCCATGTGACCGTGTGAAGACGCATGTGTGGTTCAATGTGTTTCTGTCCTTCCTATCTATCTATCTATCTATCTATCTATCTATCTATCTATCTATCTATCTATCTATCTATCTATCTATCTATCTATCTATCTCTCTCTCTCTCTCTCTCTCTCTCTCAATCTATCTACACACATAACCATCTAACATCTATAATTAATCCACCCATCCATCCATTTATATATCCATCCATCCACCCACCCATCTGTTTGTCCGTCTGACTGTGTGTCTGTCTATCTATATCTTTATCCATCTATCCATCTATCCACACACATAACCATCTAACATCTATAAACAATCCATCCATACTTCTTTTAATCCATCCACTGGTTTGTCTGTTAGTCTGTTGATTGATTGATTGATTCATCCTTCCATTATTCCATTTCATGAACGTATTTGTCCATCTATTCATCCAACTATACATATATCAGTCTATCTATTATTTAATTTTTTCTTTCTCTCAAGTGTCATAAATATATACGTTTCAATCGACCCAAGGCTTTTAATTGCAGTTCAAACGCTATTTGTCCTTAGGGAGAGGACGTTTTTTCAGTTTCCGTCTGTCTGCGCTGAGACTTCTGGACTCCAGCAAACAGTGGGTTCCACAGGACGAGCCGGACTCAGTCCTGGTGGACTCGGCCGGGACTGGCGACTCCATGCAGTCCCACGCCACCGAAGGATCGGCCAATGACACGCAGGCACTCTCTGGTCCCTCGCCTCAGTTGTCCCCGGTCAGCGTGTCTATTCCCATCGACAATGAAGGACCCAAGCTAGGCTGGATCAGATCCAGTCCGACCCAGTCCAGCACCTGCCTGGCCCAGGCCGTCTCCAGAGACAGTGTGTGCAGCAGGAGACGCGCATCATCCGTCCACGACATCGAGGGACTGAGCACCAACTCGAAACACATGTTCATGGACATCCAGACCAGTGAAGGTCAGATAAGACGCACAATTCCAAAATGCTGGTAGTGAACAATAAAGTCAAAAATAAAATTCCCAAAGAAATCATAAAAACTGTGGGGAAAAAAATCAGAAATTACTAGGCAGATGTGATTTTTGAAAGTTGATAAAATTGTTATGCAAGTGGCATTGCGTGGGAAATTTGTGCTCATGTAAATGTCTCTCTGTCACTCAGGACCGTTCAACCAGCACAAGTCCAGCTTACTGGGGTCAACCTCTGACTCCAATTTGAACAAGTACAGCACCATCAACAAAATTCCTCTCATTGCTCTCAACTTTGCCGACGGAGACAAGAAAGCACCATCGCCTCCATCCTCCGAGAAAACAATCATCGCTCCCAAAGTCAAAGACCGAACGCACAACGTCACCGAGAAGGTTACGCAAGTACGTGCACCTGCTCAGACCAACACAGTAATATCTGTTAACCGTCACACATGCACGTGTGTGTGCTTAACACATGCTAATAAGCGAGGGATATGCAGTGGAGAGCAGACCGACGGGCCGAACGCCAGTGATTATTCCCGCTCCACGTGTCACGGCGACGCTCGGAGCTTCTTCTCTCCTGCTTCAGCTTCACTCCTGCATCAGAAGCTCAGCGGAGCGAGAAGATCTTCACAACACATTTACATTCAATCCTCTTGCGTTCTCCAGTGACACGCTCAGAATGATCGGCTTTAGTCAGATTTACCGCTGAATTCACCGGGAGAAAGTGAAGAAGAACCTCACTGTGCTTGTGTGGCACTTTATGTGAAATTACTTTCTTTCTCGTGGGAAAACTGTTTTGGGGCAACGCATCACGTTTTGAAAGCTCATTCCCAAAAGAAATTAAACTCTGTATTTACCTCTGGGCGATGAAGGTCTGAAGGTACAGAACATGTCCTCACTTCACCAGCATCTTGCGTTGTCTTTCCCTTCATGTTGAAAAGCGCGAGAGCCTGAGAGACAAAAGCATGAATAATTCATCACTTAAAGAGAGAGACAGAGAGAATATGAGAGACGGCGAGAGAGACCTAAAGAAAGACACAGAAAGAGAAGAGACAAAGGCAGAAAAACACAGAAAATGACAGAAAGAGAGAGACAAAAACAGAGAGACAAAACGAATAGCGGAAATGTGTAAAAAAGAGAGGATGACAAAAAGAGATCTAAAGAAAAAGAGTGAAAGAGAGATGGAGACCACAAAAGGCAGAGAAGATTGAGAGGCTAGAAAAGAAAAAGGGAAAATGAAAGACAAGAGGAAAAAATATTGAGGGAGAGAGAGTGCATGAAGAAAACCTGGACAATAAAAGGAACTTAAAAAAAAGACGGAAAGAGAGAGGGAAGAGGGAGCCCTAAGGAGAGAGAGCGTGCTAGAAAAGAGTGATGGAGCGTGACAGACAGAAGCAGAGGGTAGATAAACAGAGCAGGAGAGAAGGAGAGAGTCCGGTGAAAAGGATTCAGAGCTCAATTACAGGAGTAAACGATCGAGATTAAACCTGCCAGACAGAGAAGCTTTTACATCTATTACACCTCCTCAACATCTAATGCTGAAATCAAAATGCCATTTCTTTAATGATGGATCTCGTTCAGAAAAAGATATTTCATGAATGGGATTTCTGAATGATGAACATACTGTACTGTTTTACATGCTGTAATCAGCTTCAGTGCTTCGGCTTTTCCTGGAAGTGGTTTAAATCGCTGTAACTAAATTTAGTTATAGAGAAAGATTTATTAATAAGATTCGATTCTGGATATGCTCCTGTTTTCCACCTGGCGAGTGGCGACCATCGTCATTCCCCTGGTTAAGGAGAACGTGCAAGACAGGAGCGTACATTACTCATCGCTTATTTAAAGACAGACAGACTCTGAGAGAACAAGAAAGGGAGAGAATGAGAGTGAATGATGGAGGACGAGATGGAATGTGAGTGTAAAGAAAGAGATGGAAAGACTGATAGTGAGTGGGAGAATCTGAACGAAAGAAAGATAGAAAGAAAGAAAAAAGAAGGAAAGAAAGAAAGAAAGATTNGAGCGAGAGTGAAAGAGCATGAGTTTTTGAGATGATGGTCACAGTGAAAGATGAAAAGAAAACAGAAATACACTGGATAAAAAATGTTGTGGAAATTTTGCAGGTTCTTGACATGTTCCTCTGCGGTCGCAGGTCCTGTCACTGGGAGCAGACGTGTTACCAGAGTACAAGCTCCAGTCTCCACGCATGGACAAGTTCACCATCCTGCACTACAGCCCCTTCAAGGCCATGTGGGACTGGCTAATCCTGCTGCTGGTCATCTACACCGCCATCTTCACGCCGTATTCCGCCGCCTTCCTGCTCAACGACAGCGAGGAGCAGAAACGGCGGCAGTGCGGATACTCCTGCAGCCCTCTCAACGTGGTGGACTTGATCGTGGACATCATGTTCATCATAGACATCCTCATTAACTTCCGCACAACGTATGTCAACCTGAACGAGGAGGTGGTGAGCCATCCAGGCAAGATCGCCATCCATTACTTCAAGGGCTGGTTCCTCATAGACATGGTGGCCGCCATCCCCTTCGACCTGCTCATCTTTGGCTCGGGATCGGATGAGGTGAGTGATGGTGACTGGATCAGCAGTGTGCAAATATTCTCTTGAGGATCAGAGTCCTGGAAATAATCAATGTACATGATGAGTTTGATGATTCTGACGACAATGATGATGTTGAGTTGGATGCTAGATGAAAAAAACAATGATTATGTTGAGTATGATGTTATTAATGGACTTGAAGGCAATGGTGAAGATGTGAATTTGGTCGTGATGATGAGAGTAATGAAGATGGTGACAGTGCTAATGTTGAAGGAAATGAGGATGACAAGGTTGTGTTTGATGTTCTTGAAGTACATGATGGCATTGATGAAGATGATAGTGGTGAGTTGGATATTGGATGAAGACACAGTTCAAGTTGAGATGAAGATGGTATTGTTGAGTCTGATGAAGATGATGCTGACAAATCCAGTGTTGGAGCATCTCACTGCTGGTCTGTGTCAAGTCTGCAACATATGGTTGGTTCCACAATCAGAGGCAGAAAACAACACATGACACAAGACACAGTGGCTTTTAAAATATTAAAGACTGGAATTATAGATTAAGACAGACTGGAAATTCCTGCATGTCATTATTTGATGGCTTGGAATGTATTTTTAGACTATGGAGAGCAGTTATGCTAAGTACACTGCTTTTGTTGAGATGATATTGTCAGTGGTATGTGTTATAATCCAGACGAGCCCGGCGTGTCCTGAAACGTTCCTTCAGCAGAGGAACGAGGAACCTGTGGGTCACTGAGAGTCCATCACACCATCACCCATGTCACCCAGAGAAGACAAGCCTGACCTTCACTCTGCCTGCTTGCCTTCAGATGTGCATTCATTTGACTAAACCACAATTTTACGTGTCTCCTACAAACGTCAGTCAAGATGTTTAGGACAAGATGGATGTTATAATTGTTTGGTTGTAGTGATGAATCTGTGTGCAGACGTAGAGTGCGCTAGTGAGGGTGCAGCAGCACAGTGAAGGGTCAGGCGGATTTACACTGCAGGTCAGTGGTCAGCAGTGGAGGGTGAGCACTACTTAGGGAATGAGCAGAGGCAGATGGCAAGTGATGTTTCTGCTTTACACACTCGGATGAAGAGCTTTGAGTCTCTGAGTGCAGCTTAAACCACTGTAGAATGATTTGGGCTTTGACCGGTGTGCCAGCACTGCTCAGTGAACACTACTGCATGGACACTACCCAGTGAACATTCTTGAGGGAATACTCATCCGCTAATACTCTTCAGTGTAGGCTTGTGAGAATATTGCACACTGTGGAGTGTACACACATGAAGAAATTCTTCCTAATGAAAACGCGGGACTAAACGCTACCTAATGGACACTCATCGGTGTACAATAATAAAAAAACACTTCTCAATGAATTTAATTAAATTACTTTCATTTATCCCACTAAGGTAACATTTCTTCCCACTGAGGGGAAAAATGCACTTTCATTGTATTTAATTTCATTCATTTTTCACTGAACATTCATTAGTGAAAAATCACAAATTAACACTCCTCAGTGAACTATTTTTTAGTGTACTCAATGATTACTTTTACGCAAATACTCGCTTTGAGTACATTGACAACCTTACCTAAGTAAATCCTTAATTTTGTACACATCTCAGTTAACACTCTCCAGTGAACACTGGACTATATAAACATCATTTTCTGAATCTTCATCAGTGTAAACTTCTCAGTGAACACTCAATCATAAACACTTCTTGATAAACCCTACACTATCTACACTAGAGGCAGTCGTGGTCTAGAGATAGAGAACTAAACCTGCCACCCAGGTTTTGCAGGTGCTTGTCCTGGTCTGATAGGTTCAAATATTCAATTCGATTCAAGCACCCCTAGTGGCCATATTGACAAACTTTCTCGAGAACATTCACAATAAACCCTCGTCAGTGTGCAGTCTTCCATGAACTCTCTTAATCTTCTCAATCACTCATTAACCCCAACATAAATTTGACGAGTGATTAACCACAAGTTAAAATGGGGATCTGAAAATGAGAGAGACAGATGAGGAATAGAGCAATGTCCATCTTATGGTCACATCCAGCTATATGTCAAAAACCAGCAGAACAAGCTAATGAGGTTTTAATGTGCCACTCATGATGGATGCAGCAGGACTCTGTCTAGAAGCAAGCACACATAAAGCGCATGAGCTAGCCAACTAGCAGGCGGCCACACTGGTGCACGTGCTTGGAGTGAGCACGTGCTGTCAGATTCATTTATTAAGACGTCTTCTAAAAATACCCGTCCAGCCGTCCTTCATCAGGCCAGGGAGAAGCATCGATCTGTGGAAGTGACAGGAGTTTCTGCAGTGAAGTGCCACTCCAGGCCGGAGACGCTCGAGTCGCGTCTTTATTTTATCCTCAGGTGTGAAACTGTGACGAGCTGCATCTCTGGTGTTAGCACACTCGGCGGAGAGCATCACGCTAAAATTAAACATCATCAAAACACGAGCAAGCGGCAGCAACAGAGCCAGATTCCAGGAAGCTGCTAAACAGCTTAACTCCTAAACTGCTTAGGCTATCTTTTACTTTTCCAGAAATGCTGCTTTTATGACGATAGAAAAAACATATTTTTTTTAAACGTTGAATTAGTGTGTGTGTGTGTGTGTGTTTGTATAAATATTATGGATTTTCAATAGACAATAATGGAAGCTTATCTCAGAATCTTTGTGTTTCTCAAGACGACAACCCTGATTGGCTTGCTGAAGACGGCACGTCTGCTGCGATTGGTCCGGGTGGCCAGGAAGCTGGACCGCTACTCTGAATATGGTGCGGCGGTGCTGATGCTGCTCATGTGTATCTTTGCTCTGATCGCACACTGGCTCGCCTGCATCTGGTACGCCATTGGAAATGTGGAGAAGCCGTACCTGGAGCACAAGATTGGCTGGTTGGACAATCTGGGTGTGTCCATTGGGAAGAGATACAACTACAGTGACCCCGCCTCTGGTCCATCCATCAAGGACAAATATGTCACGGCCCTGTACTTCACCTTCAGCTCTCTGACCAGCGTGGGCTTCGGAAACGTGTCTCCCAACACCAACTCTGAGAAGATTTTCTCCATCTGCGTCATGCTCATCGGATGTACGTTTCACATCTACGAAAAAAATAAAGCAGATACAGAGATTAAATGAGAAACAAAAAAAGTGATAAAGAAACCAACAGGTGGATAGAGACAAAGTTGAGAGAGAGACAACAAAACAGGGAGAGAAATACAGAGAGAGAGAGAGAGGTATAGAGTGAGATAAAGAAAGAAAGAGATAGAAAGAAATAAAGAAAGAAAGAAAGAGAAAAACTCTATGGTGAATTAGAGTTAGAATTAGAGTTAGACAGTTAGACAATAAAAGAGAAATTCAGACAGACAGTGAGAAAAATACTAGGCAGACAAAAACTAGGTAGCCAGAGAGAGATTGAGTCAGACTGAGACACACACACACACACACACACACACACACACACACACACACACACAGACAGACTGCTACAGTTGATTTAGGAATCGAATCAGAAATTGTTGCTAAAAATACATCAAACATAAAAAAAAATCCCATTAGAGGACGGGTCTGATTGAATGTAAATGCGAGCTTTCATCTGCTTTCTCCTGCAGCTTTGATGTACGCCAGCATTTTCGGGAACGTGTCCGCCATCATCCAGCGGCTTTACTCGGGCACCGCGCGCTACCACATGCAGATGCTGCGCGTGAAAGAGTTCATCCGCTTCCACCAGATCCCGAACCCGCTGCGGCAGCGGCTGGAGGAGTATTTCCAGCATTCCTGGACCTACACCAACGGCATCGACATGAACCTGGTGCGTGTCGGACTCTTTCCAAACCAAATGGCACATTCATTCTGACATACATCATAGAGCAGTATTTTTGAATACAGTACAGGATTACAAAAATCCTATTATCCTTTACTGTTTTTCCAGTATATACATATAATATACATATACATATAACAAAACTAAAAATATAACAGCTTGTTTTTTTTTCAACAACAACTTGTTTATTATAGAAATTCAGAATCCTCCCGTGCGTTCTGAAGCATATCACTGATTTTAATGAATTAAACTAACGTTGAATAATCCGCTGTCGTGTTAATCTGTTGGAGGATGAGAAATCTTAAAACGCTTAGCCAACATTATAAAACTGATTATGACTCTCAAATATTCAACAACAAATAAAAAAAAACACGTTCATAAATAAAATAAAAGTAGTTACATTCATTCGGTCTTAAGAAAAACTAAAATTATAATTTAGATTTCCATTCAAAACGATAGAAAATTGCATCTTTAGAATGATGTTGTTTTCTGCTATCTTTTAAATATAAGAGCAAAAGAGAGGGAGAGAAAATGCAGGGGCGGGGGGCAAAAGGAAAGAGGAAAAACAAAGAGATGGAAGAAAAATGAGAGACAGAAATAGGTATAAATAAAAATGTCCAAGGGACGCAGAGAACGAGAAAGGAGAGAAAGTGAGAGCAAATGTGAGAAATGACAAAGAGAAAGAAGCAGACAGAGAAAGAGGGGGGTGGAGGGAAGGAGATTGAAAAAGGGATAGAGAAACCAAGAGCGAACAGTGGGAACAGAGAGAGGGAAAAGAGAGAGAAACATGAAACTTGATTGGTGAATAAGAGAGACGTGTGTTCTAAGTGTGATGGAGTGAGAGTTAATGGTGCATCTCTGTCTCTCTGTCTCCATGTCTCTGGTCTGAATGACGGATGCCGCTTCGCCGGAGCAGGAGGTACAGAATCACACACACACACACACACACACACACACACACACACACACACACAGTTCCTCCAGTTCGTAGTTGTACAATGCTGACTGCAGCAATGATGGTGCATGAACTCACGTGAGCGGCCATCAGCCTCCATCTGAATCATGCTAATCTGCATGTCAATCAATGCCACGGAAAGCCGCTTCGGTTTAATTCACAAATCTCCAAAAATCCCTGTTTCAAAAAATAGGATCCAGAGAACCCGAGGGAATCTGGAAACACAACCTGATTTATGCTTCACCTTTACTTTGACACACACACACACATAATATACAGTACAATATTAAATGGTATAATATATAATATTAGATTTACTGTATGTGTAAATACATTTATACCATATATCCTATATTATATATAAATATATCTACCTGTCTCTTTTCAAAAAACGCCTGGTGTGAACGCGTCGTGACTTGTGAGCAATTAAACGCAAGCAGATGTTATTCTATTGTTCTATTCTATTTATGTATTATATATATTAATGTGTGTGTTATGTCATATCATGTTGTATTATATTATATTATATATAATATAAAATATATTATAATATTCAATAAAATTAAATATGAAATTGAATATTTTGGATAAGAGCCTGTCTCCATTAGACCCAGGTCACTATTAAATCGCTGAACATATTTTTGAATAAACGCTCTGGCTACTATTGGAATATATACGGTATACAAATAATTATTAAATATATTAAAAATAAACTTCAGTTTTGGAGTGTGTGTGACGTTCTGGTCCACCTGTGCAGGTCCTGAAGGGTTTCCCGGAGTGTCTGCAGGCCGACATCTGTCTTCATCTCAACCACAGTCTGCTGCAGGGCTGCAAGGCCTTCAGAGGAGCCACCAAAGGCTGTCTGCGTGCCCTCGCCATCCGCTTCAAAAACACACACTGTCCCCCAGGAGACACGCTGGTGCACGGCGGCGACGTCCTCACCGCGCTTTACTTCCTCTCTCGTGGATCCATCGAGATCCTAAAGGACGACACGGTGGTGGCTATTCTGGGTGAGACACATCAAGACACTCCCATCATCCCTCCACAATGTTCTGCAGCGGTCTATCATATTATGGACCTAAACTGTCTCACACTCATGAATAAAACACGCATGAACATGTGTGTCTTCTACAAACATGTTTATTCGGCGCATTCGGCTTCTTTACTGTTTTTCTTTTAGTGTCATCTACATTCACTTAAGACGTCTCTTTCTATTAGAGAGAGAGAAAGAAAGGTTGACTGAATGGAGAGGATAAAGAGAAAAACGTCAGGGACGAGTCTGAATAGAACAAGTGGATGAGATCAATTGAATTACAAGTGTGAGAAATTGACCTTTCAAAACAAATCGCTTTGAAATAGATGTGAAACGATCTTAAAAGGTCTGTTTAAAATAGGAAGTCAAGCGCTGTGAGCCCAGGAGAGAGGGGGTGGGGAGGTGGAAAAAAGACAAAGAGAAGCAGGAGAGAAGCATGGTAACGAGAGAAAGATAGGGAGCAGGAGAAAGAGAGAGAGTGGTCAACAGAAAGTGATAGGGAAAGCGAGTCAAAGAGAGACAGTGTGAGTGAGTGAGAGAGAGAGAGAGAGAGAGAGAGCAAAGTAGAAGAGCAAAGGAAAAACATGGGGAAGTGAAAGTGAGAGAGAGCGGAGCATGGAAGAGAGAAAGATATATATACCGTATTTATACGGCATCTGATTAAATATTGAATTGTTGAAATGAATATCTGGCCGTTGATAAATAAATAGAAAACAGAACAGGTAGAAAGGACCAACAGAAATAAAGATGAATTGGTAATTCATAAATCACAAATCTGTTTTTAAAAGCAAGCGCTGACACAAGCTCGTGTTGGAAGAGAATGAACAGCATCGACCTGCTTCATCTGATTCATAATCTCTGGAGATAATCCGCACGCAGCGTCTGTCCTGAAGCCACCTCCGCCACAGCACACGCGGCTGAACCAGCGCGTCTGACATCACTTCCTCTTTCGACCCGCAGGTAAAAACGACATCTTTGGCGAGATGATCCACCTGTACGCCAAACCCGGGAAATCGAACGCGGACGTGCGAGCGCTCAGCTACTGCGACCTGCACACCATCCAGCGGGACGAGCTGCTGGAGGTGCTGGACATGTACCCGGAGTTTGCAGACTACTTCCTGTCCAACCTGGAGCTGACCTTTAACCTCAGGGATGAGAACACAAAGGTTTGCACGAAACACATTAATTGTTTGAGAAACATTAACGGTTGAGATTTTGATTGCTTTTGAGACCAAATTGACGTCTCTTCCTCACTAAAAGGCATTGATTTTCTTTTCAATTTAAATGTACTGATGCTATTGTGCACCCGCTAGATGGCGCTGTAGGGCATAATTTGCTGTAGATAACCAATCAGTTGATTTAAAAGTACTGATGCTATTGTGTACTATATAGATGGCGCTGTAGGGCAAAACGTAAACGCCATGTGTAGTAAAAATAGTGTTGGTGTTTTCTCAGGGATTGTACCCAGAAAGTGATTCAGATGGAGAAGAAACCAAGAGTCGAAGGAAGATCTCCTTTAGACGCAAACCTTCCAAAGGTAAAATCATCGACTGTCCCTACGGATAATAAAATAACATTTTTGATGTAACATATAATGCTACGTTAGTAACGTTACATATGATACGACAAAGGTAAATTTGAAGTGACAAAAAAGTTTAAATTAACCCTTAGCTAGAATGAAGGAGGGAAGTGTATCATCCCTGGAACATTAATCGGACGTTTAAATCATTTGATTGGTATTTGTGTGGACTGTCGTTCTGACCCGTTGACCACCTACAGGAGGATCTCTGAAAGACACAGACAACGAGAGCCGGAGGGAGCGTCGGGAGTCTCGTCTCAGCTCCAAGAGAAACTCAGAAGAACGCCAGACCTCCAGAGACGAGCAGCCGCATCTTCTGGGAGCAGGTCTCATGGAGTTTCCCACGGTGCAGAGCTTTAGTTTCAGCGCCGCAGAGCCCGCGGGGAAGAAGCCGTTCGATGATGGTGAGACTCGCTCCACATCACGTCCGTGTGCTTCGTCTGCAGACAATTACCACCTTATGAGGATTAAGCAGGTTCTCAGACACTTTTTCAACAAAAACACAACAGTTTTATCTCTTAATATTATGCCATATGCATATGAAGTGAAGATAGAACATTACTAAGAACTTCCGTCATATCAAAAACAGTGAAGTTTATGTATATACTCACAGTGTAGTGAACACACACTGACACACAGAAGGAGCAGTGGTCAGTCTTAAGATGTGGTTCTGGGCAGCAGATGGGGGTCAGTGTCTTGTTCAAGGACACTTCAGTTGTGGATCGTGTTGGTCCGAAAATTGTCCACTAAAATACAGTAAAACTATATTATTATATGTAAAACTGAGAGATTAACAAGCCAATATTACTTGGCATCTTTTGACATAATGTCAGAAATTAACAAGCTTTATCTGTAAAAGTATATCCAAAATGTGAATTAAGTTGCTGTGAATGTGTGTCCTGGTCACATTTAAGCTTTTTACACACTAGGATTTTTTATTTTAATTTATTATAAGACTTTATCCCTTTTATTTTGCTTCCAATTTTGTAGATTAATTTGTGATGCATAAAGTATTGCATGTCTGATTTTTGAACCAGAAGACCTGAACCAAAAACAAAATGTCTTAATTATATAAAGATACAACACAAACAGCTTTCTTGAGTTCTTTGTTAAAGGAAGATTTACACCCATGATCCGCAGTGATTAACACTCATTCACATCAGAGTTTTCTTCAGAGCAGATGAAATGTGCTTTTAGCCTGATTGATGACATCAGAACAAAATAGAGCACCGCGTGTCGGGAAGCAGCCCTAAAGCACTGCTCGATTGGGAAAAGTAAAGAGCTCAGAGACACAAAGTACGATATCGATCAAATCAGAGTGTAAATCCAGTCTGAAGAGACAGTTTGTTAAACCCCGATGAACCGGCAACCTTCTACAGGATTTAGAAAAATCCACAAACGCAGTGACTGACCTTCATTCAAACAATTGTTTATTCAATAAAAGCACAATAGTACAAATCTGCTGATGTTTTCATCTGCGGCTTCTCTTGACATTAGAGGACACCTTGATCAGGCCAGCATGAGTAACACACAGTGGCTTTTGTGATCACTGGTTTCTGATGATGTCATTAAAACTCTTGTGATGTCACTTCAGATTCTCTTTAAGCAATAAAACACTGTTACAGCATAAACACCGTCACAGCAGTAATCGCATTCACTTTTACGATCCTTGTATTGTTAGTTATGTGTCTGGTATTTTTACACCATGTATCTGCTCAAGTCGTGCCAGAAGGAATAAACAAGGGTTTGTGTTGCAGATGTGCAGCCGTCTCCGAAGGACGAGCCAGACTGCATCGTGACTTATGGGGACGTGGAGCAGAGACTCGACCAGCTGCAGGAACATCTGAGCAGGTGACACCACACAACCAACTCACATCAACCCCTTTTACCAACACATTTTTTATTATTTGATTTGGGTTTATGATCAAACTATCTACAATCACACAATGTGATATTCTATATACTACAGTACATGCAATTTAATGCATAATCTTTTTTTGTAATGAAGACTGGTTGAAAAGTGAGTGAGTGAGTGAGTGAGTGTACGTGCGCGTGTGTGTACCCGTTTTCCTTTGACAAAAAGTAACTGAAGACTGGAAACGATGCAACAGCGCCCCCTGGTGTAAGAGAAATGCAAACACCTGTCTAATCTGGCAATTTGATCCCCATTGCTAAAACACACACAAATGCACACGCAGGTTTCAGCAATAATAGACACACATTAAAAGTAAGGTGTTTAGAAGCTGAAATCTCTGATGGCATTTATATGTATGTGTGTGTGACTGTGAGTTTCTGTTCAGGCTGGAGTCTCAGATGTCATCGGATTTCCAGAACATCTTACAGCTGCTGCAGAGACAGACATGTGTGGGACCTCCGGCCTACAGTAGCCTCAGTCCCGAGTGCAGGAGCCCCCGAGCACAGGTCTGACTCACAAACACACACACACACACACACACACACACACACACACACTGGCCGCTGTTGCTGCGGAATACAGTTCTCTCGAAGCTTCTTATACCAAAGCCATTTAATCACAGAGGTGTAAAGAGTTCTTGAAAACCATACTTAAGTAAAAGTTCTTTTTTTTTTTACAGTAAGTACCTACCTTAAAAATGCAACCTTAAACTTTAGTCAAGCACTTTACACCAATGTCTAATTGTTAAACTGAGTGCATTTTTCTCACAGGACCCGGCGTTTATGTGCAGAACGAACGTGCCGCAAAGACTCACAGACTCTGACGGATCTGATGCGACCGTCACACACTTGAACCGAGGCCATGGGTCCTTCAACACCCTGAGTCTTCCTCTGACCCCAGGGGTCCCTGAGGGTCCGTTCTCCTGCAGCACATGCCTGGACCCTCCATCCAGCTGATTTACGAAGAAAACAAGATGAACATTTTCTTCCAGTAACTCTCAAGAACCTTTCAGAACCTTCCAAAGAGCTCAGATCTCTACATCTCTCCAGAAAACTCTGAAATGTTCTGGAACGTTTCGGAATGCTCCAAAACACTTTGGAAGCCTCCACAAATGAGAGCAACTAATTTTAATAATACAGAGTTTTGGCTTCAACTGACAATTTAAAAATTCTTTGAAAGTAGCATTTAAGATTTCCTCCAAATAATATAGTTTTTTGCAATATTTATAGTTTTTGTTAATACCTATTTAATTTTATTATATTTTTGCATTGTTGTAAACAAATATTCGTTATTTGAATAACAGCTTTTATTTGTTATATTTTTGCATTGTATAAACACAATATTTTTAGAGATGATACACTTTCCCTCTGAGTTGAACCTGTGACAGTGGTGTTGCGAGCACGTCTCGTTCACCCTCACAAATCAACCACAGAGGCAACGTTTCTACAGTATTATCACAGTTATTTCTCTACATATTTAACCTCCAAAGATTGTGATACTAACTGTCCGAGCATGAGAGTGAAACATGGTCTTTATTTTACTTTAGATGTTTTCAACATCACAGCCTTGATTTGTGCTTTTGTGTCGGCTAAACACAAGTAATAACTGGAACTTTGTTTATTTCTGCATAAAGGGACAGAATCTGCACTTTAAAGAAACTCACACATTTTTTTAAAGACCCTTCACGCTAAAACATCAGGTTCGAGTTTGATTTTACATTATTTGCACAGCGTGCAGTTTTTCTTTTAAGCATCATCACGGTCACAGTTGACATGCATTTCTTTGGACCTTTTATGAAACCACGAAAATTTTAATAAAATGAATGTCGATAATTTATTATGCGTTATTTATGCAGTTTCTAGAAGGAGAAAAAGAAAGATTGATGAAGTTGAAAAGAATTAAGAAAATATCATTAGTGTGTGTTAAATTTGTTATATTGTTTTACGTTAGAAATTCAGTGTGTGTGTGTGTGTGTGTGTGTGCGTGTGCGGGCGTGCGCCCAAAAGTGAAAGGTCATGAATACTGTAAATTCATGATACAAAAAAACTCATACCTGTGTTTTAACAACATTGACAGTTATAGTCAGGTAAATATGTGAATGTAAAACTCGAACTTAGAAGTTATAAAAAGATGTAGATGACGGATCGTTGCGAAAGTGAAAGTGAAAGTAAAGCGCGCTCACAGTCACACGCACACACAGCCAGTCTCTCATCTCAGACAGATAAACACTACAGTCGGTCAGGCGGATAGACAGACAGACAGACAGACATGGACACAGACCAAGACACCGAGACGGTTCACATTCTCACGTGTTTCAGGGAGCGACTGACACAACTCATTCAGGTGGATCCGCTTCTGGACCTGCTGCATTTCCTCACTGCGGACCGGAAGGAGCGCGTGAGGGCCAAGCTACGCGCGGAAGGCAACACGACCGCCGCGGCGTTTCTGATCGAAGATTTAATACACAGACCAAACGATAAAGGGTGGTCGCGTGAACTGATCAAAGGGCTGGAAACCGTCGGCTGCCTCCAGGCCGCGCACTATGTAGAGAACAAGCCACCGAACCCGGCGGAGGAAGAGGAGAACGACACCTTAGTTCGATTCATCGACCTGATGAGGTTGAGTCTGATCGAGATGAAAACCAGTGACGTGTGCTGCCAGTGTTACTCAGCCAACATCCTGACTGGGGAGGACAAGGAGAACGTCAGTCTCACTCATACATATATAATCTATAACGTAATATAGACACAGATGTAAAGAAAGATGCTCACTAGAGGGCGCTGTGATCTAGATACAGTACTGTTTAGGCATTTGTAGGTGTAAAACAGACAGTTAAAAGGCAAAATGGAATCCAAATCGATACTAGTAAGGTGTATTAATAAGTAATGAAGTAGCCAGTGAATGTACATCAATGTTACATTACATCAGTGAATAATGTGTTGTTGATTGGGACTCAGATCAATAAGGAGGTGGATAACAAGGGACCCATAGCCGGAGCTCGGCTGCTCCTGGAACGGCTGGTGAAGAATGATTTAGGCTGGTTCTCCACGTTCCTCAAGGTTCTGGAGGACACTGAGCATCACAACCTGGTGCGTGAACTGAAGGGCATAACCTGCGACACAAATGGTGAGGACCACGAGACACTCACCAATGTCATGAGAGTAAAAGAAAAGAACAGAAGACACCAGAGAGTTAGATAAGGATGGTGCACGTGTGTAAGAGAGAAAAATAAAAAGTTAGAGTGAGATAGAAAGAAAGTTTGAGTCAGGTAAAGAAACAAAACGGAAAGAAAGAAAGGAAATAGAGGGAGACAGAAAGTCCCTTCTAGCTGTTTTCTGAAGCAAAAAAACTGGCTGGTCTACATCGAACAACTCTATGCACAAATAAATGATTTTCTTCTCTTTACTGAGCTTAATGCCGTGTCACCTGTGTTTCACAGAAGAAGCGCCGGCCTGCAGTGCCGACGGTGAACACGTCTCTCCTCCAGAACCGCACAAGTCTGCAGAAGGTGTGAAGTACTTTCTTCTCCTCTGGACCTTCAATACAAATATATTAAGAGAAATACAGTGTTAACACTTGTGTTCTTATACAGAGGTGGATATTTATAATGCTGAGGATTATACAGAAGACCTTGATCAGTCAGGTGATTCATTTGTTGAGCGCACACACACACACACACTCGCAAAATTTCGAAGAATTCCCATTTAGTAAAGCATCTGGATCCCACTGGAAGCGAGAAGCTTTTTGTTCAGCTGCTTCAGCAGGAAAAGCTCACTAAATCACCTCGACATTCAGAGAATATTTCCACTCTGAGGTCACATGAGACACATGATACACAGCCATGTTGAAATGATCAGAGAGAGAAGAAAAAAAGAGAAAGAAATAGATGGAGAAAAATAAGAGGAACATATTTTATATCCATATATACATAAATGCAATACAAAACTCGTGGCTGCTGGAAAGAAACGAGTTGGATCACAATGATGTGGTGAAGTTCTTAGAAGTTCCACAGACAGACCGAATGAGTGGGAAAAAAGATCAAAGTGGGAACTGTCTGAGCCTGCTGATGAGTCTCCACATGAAACACTCACTCACACATGACCTGTGTGTGTCTCGTCCTCAGGGAGCGAGATGGTGATCACGCTGCGTGACTATCAGATGGAGGTGGCCAGACCAGCTCTGGAGGATAAAAACATCATCATCTGCCTCCCGACCGGAAGCGGCAAGACCAGAGTAGCTGTGTTTATCACCAGAGAACATCTGAGAAGGAAACGCCAAATGGGGAAACCGGGGAAAGTTGTGGTGCTGGTCAACAAGGTGACACTGCTGCCATCCTCGCATCCTTACACACCAGTAACACAATTTAGTCATCATAACACACTGTATTACACCATCGGCAGTCAAAAAAACACTGTAAAACGCAGTCAGCTGTCATAACACATTGTAACGCACTGTCAGTGGTCAAAACACAATGTAACACACTGTCAGCAGTCGTAACATATTGTCAGTCAGTAATAAGGCATTGTAACACACTGTCAGCATTCACAACACATTGTAACACATGGTCAGCAGTCAAAACACACTGTAACATGCTGTCAGCAGTAATAACGCACTGTAACACACTCAGCAGTAATAACACATTGTCAGTTGTCGTAACACATTATAACACATCATCAGCAGTCATAATCCACTGTTAGTAGTCATAACACACCTTTGACACATTAAGATCATTAAGAATTTGATTTGCCGGCTCTGATTAAATAACATTTTAAAGCTATTCATTCTGGCACAAATTATTAAATTCATGCTGAAACAAAAAAAAAGTGAACGTAGCCCGCTGGCTTTAAACTGATTCCAGTAAAACAAACTAAAGTTGTCTTTAAAGTCGAGTTACGGATATATCACGTTTATTGTTGGGCAGTGAAGGCTAAATCAAATGTAATGAGCATTCAGCACCAATAAGAAAAAGTTCATTTCAAACAGTCACATCAGATTTGCAGAGTCATTTGGGTTGGTCTGAACTCCTCCGCAGATTCCGCTGGTGGAGCAGCACTACAGGACGGAGTTTGGAAAGTTCCTGCAGAAGGAGTATTCTGTGGAGCGGGTCAGCGGCGCCTCGCAGCTCAAGATCTCCTTCCCACAGATCGTGGAGCAGAATGACATCATCATCTGCACAGCCCAGATCCTGGAAAACTCTCTGGCCAGAGGCAAGAGCGGCGACGAAGACGGGATCCAATTATCACGTACGTCACTCCTTCCTTCATTCACACCACTCTTACTTGAACTTTTCTTCAAGCGGAATGAGTTCAGCTTCTGTTTCCAGCTGACAAGAGTCCAAATCTCCTCCTCTGAGGTTTCATCTGACACTTTTCTCCTCCACGTCAGTCTTTGTTGGCAGGTCCGCGTCTCCTGTGGGTTTCACCTGGCACCGGGAGGAATTCCTCCTCGCTGCCATATGCTGCTGTTCAGCGCTTTCCCCTCGTTTTGCTCTTAAACCCCTGGTATGATTATTGTTATATTTCTGTATTTTGCTGCTCCAGCCATCACTGGTTGAGCTCGCCTGGCTAGAGCAACCCAGCAGAGACCTGCTGTCATCTCTTTGCGTTTGGGCTCCGTGACGTGTCTCAAGGCCCTCGGGGGCCAAGCAGGCAGCGCTACCTTCCGAGTTGATTTGTGAAGCATGTCGGATCTGTGAAACGCAGGTTTTTTTCTTGAGTGGACGACTGTAACCGGAGCCGTGCCGTGAGTGATGGCTGCTGCTGATTACAAACACATGACAGGAAACCAGCGAGGAACACCATGAAACACACACACGTTACAAACGCTGCTCATGCAGAAAACTGTTGGGCAGATTCTGTTTTAGAAAAAATATGTCTATACTATTTATTTATATATGATGAGATGTATGTTTGTGCAGAGTTCAGTCTGATGGTCATCGACGAGTGTCACCACACAAAGAAAGGCGACGTTTATAACCACATCATGATCCGATACCTGCAAGAGAAGCACCAGAACCAGATCCTGGTGAAGCAGCAGAAGCCTCCACTGCCCATTCCTCAGATCCTGGGTCTGACCGCTTCACCGGGTGTGGGCGGGGCCAAGAACCTGAAGCAGGCAGAGCAACACATTCTTCAGGTACTGGTAGTAGAATTCTTAAGAATTTTTTAAATTCCGCTAAAAAAGAAATAACCAAATAAATTCTATTGAATATAGCAGGTGTGGCATTTGCCATTTATGATCATCGAAAAAAATCTGCTATAAAACACCATACATAATGACATCATCTAATTACGTTGAAATTGTGATCACATTATTGAAACAAAATCGTTTATGTCAGGTCAAGATTTAATTTTAAGGTTTCATTTCCATGTCTTGTAGTTTTATGGATCAAGATACATATAGAAAGTATATTAAAGTAACTAAAGTATAAGTCACTAAATGTCTCAAAAAGATGGACGATGTGTGTTCAACATGACTCTGTTTCACAGATCTGTGCACAATTAGACGCATTCACCATCAAGACCAGCAGCTTAGAGGGAGCCAAGCAACCCTTCAAGACCATAGCAAAAGCAGAAGAACGAAAGGAGGTGTGTTTGACGAAACAATCTCATTCAGTCCATCGCAGAGAAAACCAAGGTGTTTGTACTTTCAGGACCCGTTTGGAGATGTGATCAAGCGGATCATGGATGAGATCCACTCCCATGCAGAACTGAAGCCGCTGTGTGAACCTGGCACACAGAACTACGAGCAGTGGGTAGTGCAGACGGAGCAGAATGGTGAGGTATTCTCCTTCTCCATAGCATACCAACAAACAAATCTCTGTGCATCAAGTATTGGAGCACTAAACATGTTGATGTTGTGTGGCACCAGCTGCTAAAGAAGAGAATCAGAAGGTTCGAGTCTGTGCGGAGCATCTGCGTCAGTACAACGAGGCCCTTTACCAGAGCAACACCATCCGCATGTCTGACGCCTTCAGTTTCCTGTACAAGTACCACGAGGATGAGATCAAAACCAAGTTCAGCCACGAGGGAGAAGACAACATCACAGTCACCGACACCGAGCACTTTCTCTTCGGGCTCTTCCGAGGTTTTACACTCACTAATTCAGAAATACACACAATAATGTATTTATAAACAATAACGTGGAGGGAAATATAGAGTAGATTCTTGGAGATCCTTAGGCTATAGTTTCACAGGTTCGCTTAAAAGAGTTCAGGTTGTTTCTTTTACAATTTCTCCTGATTTAATTTTAAAACCTGATTCGCCCAATGTTCCGATATGTGATTTGGTGGAATTCATCATTAAGGAATAATGAAAAATGTACTTCACGATCACCAATTTGAGAAGTTGTGGCAATTTTAGCATTCTGCCAAAACTGTGAGAAGAAAGAGTAAAACTGATGTAGAACGAAAGACAACATTCACACTGACTGGAGATTCACAGTGCTTTTTACAATGAACAGTGCTTTTGCCAAATAAAGTATCAAAATCCTCGATATAGTGAAGTAGCAAAATTCGATTGAATGTCAATTTCTCTATTGAGAAGAAAGCACTAAATGCATGTGTCTCACTCAGACAACAAAGCGCAGCTGCAGGACCTGATGGAAAAGCCAGAGTTTGAAAACAACAGTCTGGCGGTGCTGAGGACGAAGATCCTGCAGGAGTTCAGCAGCAGACCAGAGGCACGAGGCTTGATCTTCACCAGAACACGTCTCAGCGCCATCGCCCTCAGCCAGTGGATCCAAAGCAACTCCAAGTTTGAAGACCTTGGAGTGAAGGCCAGTTACCTGATCGGAGGAGGAGACCAGAGTATTGTGAAGCCCATGACGTCTGTAGGTCATCACGTGACAACCTAATATTAAATAAAAAAAACATGTCGGAACCTGTGTGTGCTCAGGCTGAGCAGAAGGACGTGCTGAACAAGTTTCATGAAGGCGAGATCAACCTGCTGATCGCCACCACCGTCGCCGAGGAAGGACTGGACATCGCCCAATGTAATTTTGTTGTGCGATACTGTGTCGTCACCAATGAGATTTCCATGATCCAGGTGAGATTTTTCTTCAGGTTAATATCTCGTGACAGAACAGGCTTAACAAGCTCTTCACATCTTCAGGCCCGAGGTCGAGGACGAGCTGAGGACAGCAGCTACACACTTGTGGCAGCCACGGGGTCCGGAGTGGTTGAGAGGGAGATGGTCAATGAGTTCAGAGAGAAAATGATGGGCAAAGCCATCGCTAAAGTCTGTCAGACGAGCCGAACCGAATACAATAAAAAAGTAATAGTTCCTGAAACTCACCTGGATAACACACCTTCAATTTCCTGAAAAACATACTCGTACACACCTATGGAGATAAATCAGCAAACACCTGGATAACCTGGACACCTGCAATCATCTAGAAAACACTCCGATAACAGCCTCAATTTCCTGAAAAACACACCTGTAGATGCGTAAAAAACAACTAGTTAATTCAAGTGCAATTACCTGGATCACGCATCTGGAAACTCCTAGACACCATACATGCAAACACCTGAATAACACACCTGGTAACATCTGCAGTTTCCTAAAAAAAAACATCTGTGCACACCTAGATAACACCTGAATGACACGCTGAATAAGACCTGTACCTGTGCACATCTGGAAAAAGTAGCACCAAAACCTGTTGTTTGCATCTCCTGCAGGTCAAAGAGTTCCAGATGCAGGCCATTATAGAGAAGAAGATGAAGCAGAAGAAGAAAAGTTTTCAGAAACTGAAGAAGGAGCCACCGTCAGCGATCAGCCTAATCTGCAGACAGTGCAGTGTCTTCGTCTGCTCTGGAGAAGACATCGAGATCATGGAGCAAATGCATCACGTCAACACCACGGAGCAATTCAGGTTAAAACACCTGTGTGTTGCTGTGTGAATTGTACCTTTACAATCAAAGCTTGTAGTAACCAACTTCAGATGACCTGGAAGAAAAATGTCTGAAGAATATCAAAGACACTGATGAGAGGATCTACATGTGTGTTTGTGTGTGTAGTCAGTTATTTACCAAACGAGAGAACGCCTCGCTGCAGGAGCGACTCCTCGATCAAGAAATAAACAGAGTCATCGCCTGTAAAAAGTGCGGACAGGTACGATCACCTCAAACACACTGTACACTCAGATTGGTTTGGTGTTTGAGCTTGTTTTTTCACTTTGCTCACACGACAAATGTATTTTCTTCCTTGAAAATGCTGTAAATGTCAACACTGTACACTGCTCCATCCTTCCGTACCTTACTAGCCAATACATGTGTGTAAAAATACATCAATGTTTAAAACGGTGAACCTGGAGATAGCAAAATTGAGTTTAAGACAAGGAAATCGAGTTATGGTGGAGGAGGGTCTTTGCTGCAGAGGAGGAGCGTATAAAAGATTTATCTTCCATTAAAAACATAAGCATCCCCTTCTGCTTCAAATTGCACAAATTGTAGACTAGAACATTCAAAAGTCCATTACTCACACACATTGTTCATGCCTCATCTTCACGGTTTACTTCATTTCACATCCTCCTCTTCTCAAAATCATCAGATTTGTAGGGAGACATGGATATTAGAAAGATGTTTGCGCAATTGAACTTGCACAAAACACAAAGCAAAATGACCAAAAGCTAAACTAATTACCATATTTTCCGGACTATAAGCCGCTACTTTTTTTATAGGTTTTGAACCGTGCGATTTATACGGCTATACGGTGCGGCTATTCTGCAGATTTTTTACCACCGCTAGGGCCGCTCTAAGCAGAT
>SOMO01000152.1:148581-159636 GCA_028128575.1 Paedocypris carbunculus
ATATGTAATATATGTAAAGTAAGGAAGAACATTTACATTTACTCAAGTACCTTCCAAAGCAATGTGAGCCATAATGTGATGCAGAATGAATGAGAGAATGGTAGTAAAAAAAAAAGGGATATTGCAATAGTATAGTAAGAGAGACAAAGCGAGAGAGAAATTGACAGAATAAGTGCTGAGAAAAAAAAAGCAAGATAGACAATACGAGTCAATAAGGAATGAATAAATGAAAGTGAGTATTTAGACAGATAGATGCTGCTGTGCTGTAGAGCTACGTGTGCTGGAAGACAATAAGAAGCTGGAGGAGATCTTGACGACGGAGCTGTTGATGCCGACCATCAGACGAGCGACGCTGAAGATCGCAGGGTTCAGTACGTGCAGACGTTCCACACCGACCTCACGCTAGCTGCTCGTCACCTTCACTCTTCCTGCAGATCTCTGGTATCAGATGATGTTCCCACCAAACTTTGATTCCTCCAGAAAATATCCACTGCTCATTCAAGTGTGAGTGTCACATTCATTATATCCATTCATCAACTCGTTTGTCTGTCCATTCCTGACATCCATCCAGCTGCTATCAATAGATGAAACTATCCATCCACCAAGCTATCCATTTATTCAATCATTCAACTGTCCAGCCATCATCCATTAGCTTCTCTGCTTCGGTTCATCCATATCTTCATTCGTTTTCCTACTACAATTACTTAAATCCCTCTCTTTTAAAACTACAACAGTTAACCAGAAACTACACTTAACTGTTTTTTGTTTTGTTTTTTTATGAAATTCCTTTAATACACAAGTTAACCGTAAACTATTTCACTAGTGAAACATGTGACACATTTTCTGTTCCTTTGTTTTAGAAAAACTACCTATTGACACTCAAATGTATGTGTGTGTGTGGATGTTAAGGTACGGCGGTCCAGCCAGTCAGAACACGGACTATGTTTTTCGCTTGGAATGGGCCACGTATCTGTGCAGCACCGAGGGCGTCGTCATCGCCAGCTTCGATGGAAGAGGAAGCGGTTTCCAAGGCGATGAGATAATGCACGCCATATATGGGCGGCTGGGAACGTATGAAGTGGAAGATCAGATCTCGGCCGTGAGGTGAGACGGGCGAGCGATGTGCACGCGGCGTGATGAGGCCTGTCGCCCTGCGTGTGTCACCATCATCGACCGAGCTTGAGTGCAAAAAGTAAAGCAGCCGTGAGATTTCAGTGTTTGCCTTCGTGCCGTGTTAGAGCTCAGCAGATCCGTGATGAGTGTGTAGAAACAAGCATATAAATAGTCGAATGGTCCGAGTCTTATGTTTGCCGAGTAAAGAGTCGGACACTTTCCACTAAAATTTTTCAAACGGAGCTATTGTAGTGAAAACGACTTTCTTCGTCACCATCGTGCCATAAATATGTCTCACGTCTTGGTTACAGGAAGTTCATTGAAATGGGTTTTATTGACGAGAGCAAGATTGCGATTTGGGGCTGGGTGAGTTCAGTTCTACAACGGCATCCCAAAATCATCTATGTTCACTTCTCCTGTAACAACATCTCATAATCACAGCTGTTCACTTCCCTAACAGCCCAAAATAATCTGTTCGCTTCCTTAGGAACAACGTCCCGAAATGATTCTTGCCCACTTCCTTAGTAACAACATCCCATAATCACCCCTGCTCACTTCCTTAACAGCATCCCATAATCATCACCGTTCACTTCCCATGATCATCTGTTCACTTTGTTCGCAAGGCAACATCCCTTAACCTTCTCTGTTGACTTCACTAGTAACTTCACTGTCACACACAGTAAAGTGACATCTTGTGTCTTGTGTCGGCAGTCGTACGGTGGATACGTCACCTCTATGGTTCTGAGCTCGGGGTCGGGTCTCTTCAGCTGTGGAATCGCCGTGGCTCCGGTTGCTAAGTGGGAGTATTATGGTATGTGAGATGGCTGGTTGGTGCTGATGACTGGTTGAACTGGTGTTGTGATTGTGTCTTGTGCAGACGCCGTGTACACTGAGAGGTACATGCACAAGCCAGAGGAGAACGCAGAGAGCTACAGAGTAACTAAACCCACTGGCACTGACCCACACGCCGTTTGTCCCGCTGACCTGTGCTTCTCCGCAGAACTCCAGCGTGACGGACAGAGTCAGAAACATGAAGTCTGTGCGATACATGCTGGTGCACGGCACAGCAGACGGTACGCACGGCTTCACCACAACGCAACACAAACCACTATCCTCACACTAAACTAATGAAAAGTCTACCAATTTACAAATATCGTTAAGGCAAACAATTTTGTCTGGATTATAGTCAATAAAAGTATTTTTTTGGTCACATTATTTTGAAACTGTCATTTTGTTAAGCAGCTGTTTTTTTTTGCAGAATGCCGTTTTAGCCATTAAAAAAAGCAATGTACTAGAAAAAATGAAAATGCTTCTAATGTTAATATAATGTAAATAATATAACCTTTCGAAAAAATTGTGGCAAAGATTGAACGTTTTTCATTTTGATGCAATAGGTTTATGCAAACATTTAGCTCAATAAGCAGTCTTCCTGATAAACCAGTGTCAATTAACCATAATCAACTGTATTACATTAATGAGCCATAAGTAATAACCATGTTTACCTACCATGATTTTGTTCTTCTGGTTCTTCAGACAACGTGCACTTCCAGCAGGCGGCGCAGATCTCCAAAGCTCTGGTGGAGAACCAGGTGGACTTTGAGGCGATGGTGAGTGGAGGGATGCTGTGGTGCCCGTCTGGGCTGAAGCTCATTCCGTGTGTGTTACAGTGGTACACAGACAAGGACCACGGACTGTCTGGAAAAGCACGCGTCCACCTCTACACACACCTGAACCGCTTCCTCCAGACCTGCTTTAGGAAATGACACTTCAAACCTCATCAGAGATCTACATCACTGACATTTGCAGCACTGAATTTTGTTGTACAGCTGAAGATGCTGCAATGATGCTTATGGACGTCATCCGTCACATGTTTTTGGTGTTAGACTTGACATTTTTAAAACAATGTTTCTGTTGTGATTTGATTGTCTGACAAAGTCATAAAAGAAGCTGCAGTGCTGGACTTATGATGATCTAGATTTTTTGTTCATTTGTGATACGGAAGCAGTGGATCACTATGACTTAATAAACTGGAGAAACACCACCCCCTGCTGGACAAACCAGTAATAACCACAGAACAGCAATTCTCTTTCCTCGTGATCAGGATCACTCAACCTTACGTGACAAAAACTTGCCAAAAAATTACATTCAAAAGCCACATTGACCTGTATCTTTCAAGTAAATACATCAATACAAACAATAAAAAGACTTAATTTTAATTAACCTTCAATTATACAAATTGAATTACTTCTCATTTTGGTGGAATTACTTCTCATTTTAAAAGGCTTTACATTTTCTGTTTTCTTAGATAAATACTGAGACTGTGTATTCATATTAAGTCATGAAATCTTGTTTGTTTGTGTTTATTTAGAAAAAAAGCGAGGTCGGTTTCAGGCATCAACAATTGCGCCTATAAAATTTAAATTGACCGCTTGTGTGCGCTTATACTACCCTATTTACTCGCTTATAAGTCGACCCCCCCCCACTTCAGCTGTGAGATTGTGGTATTCTGTTTAGACCCTCTTATAAGACGGGGGAAAGAAAAGTGAAAAAATAGAAATGAGTAGAAACACAATTTTGGGTTTCATATAAAGTCAACTGTGGTTATTTGGGGCCCATCGGGACACTGAAGCGGCGCTAGGAAAAAATGATAGAACACCTGTTCAGATGCTCTTTAATCCAATAGAAATAATCAAACTATTCAGACATTCTTGGTGGTAAAGGAAACCTAAAAATCAAGTAACCTGTTTGGTTATGTTGGTATTAATCTATATGTTATTGTTAATTTATGTTTAAGGTTTACAGATTCTAAAGTCCAGTAAACTATTCCTATTGAAAAAAAAATTAAAATTGGCTTAATTGAAACAAAATTCTGGTCAATTGGGTCAAAGAAGGTCAAAGACAATGAGAAATAGAACAATGCTGGCTGTGTAAACTGTAAATTTAACACGAAGGTGAAGTTTTCAGCTCTTGCTGGAACAGATCTGACTGTTCTGGAATCATTACAGTGCTACTACGTGCATACACACTCATAGACCTCGTTTTTTTTACCTGTAAAAAGTTTATACTTGTTTTATCATTGGTGAGAAGCCATTCTGACTGCGAAGCCACAAATAGTCAACATATAAAACGTGTGAGCCACTCACGTGCTTTTAATTATTTTCCCATGTCCCATCCGGACTACACCGTGCGATTCCAACATGGGAAGAAGGGGAACACTGGGCAAAATTATCAGAAGAAGTCTTTATATATATATATTGAATATATATATATCTATATGTATGAAACTGTAAATGTGTAGTTCAAATCATGAATGGAAAGAAGGGAGAGAGAGAAGATACCAAGAAAAAAAGCAAGTGACAGATAGAGAAAGAAAAATAGGGAAAAAGGGATAATAAAAATTGATGACAGAGAGAGAGAAAAGAAATAAATAAAAAAACAAACAAAAAAAAAAAAAAGATAGAGACAACCAGACAAGACAGATAGAGAAAGAAAGGGTGACAGAACGGGTGGTCAAAAAGCAAAATGACAGATTTAGATTTAAAGGATGATTCACCTATCCTTTTTTTTTTTAATAGAACAGATGCGGCTGTTTCCTGACTGAGCGCAAACACAGCGCTGCATTGGGTGCAATGGACTGACACAGATGTGTGTGTGTGTGTGTGTGTGTGTGTGTGTCCTTGTGCCACCTGGGCATCGCTATATAAGACCTGAGCATCACTGAGGGACCAACCAGACGTGGAGACAGCGCAGAAAAGCCCAGGTACACCACAGAAGATCTTCAGCTTCCTGCGGCATGACGGTGATGATGATGAAGATCTACAGCTTTGCTGGACTCTTACTCCTCATCCTGATCCAGAGCAGTCGGCAGAATCCTGCTCCAGACACAGAAGAGAACTCCAGGTGAGAGACTGAGCAATCACCTGCACACTGGTACATTACTCTGTGTGTGAGTAGCTGTATATTATACACACAATAACATCATTTCTTCTTTTATACTATCATATACAGTATATATTGTGATTCAACAGTAAGGATTTGGATCTGCCACCCAAGCGTTGCAGGTTCGAATCCCTGTCTGGTGGGTTTAAACAAATTTGAAAATAATACAAAAGTACCAAAAAACTATCTAGCGTGAAGCCAACAACACTTGACTAGTGACGGGAGTGGCTCGAGAGTCGGTACTGATGCTGAACATGTGTTGATGTGTCTTTCAGTCTGATGCCAGAAGACGTTATGTTCCTGGAGCCCAGACCAGTGATCAACATGAACAAGAGACACTCAGAAGGAACCTTCTCCAACGACTACAGCAAGTACCTGGAGACACGGAGAGCGCAGGACTTCGTTCAGTGGCTGATGAACTCCAAAAGGAGCGGGTGAGTTTGTTTCTGCACTGAAACACCTCTTCACCAACCTCGAGTTTGAAGCTTATCCAAATATACAAAATATTTTGAACTGTTTTTATTAATCAAAATTTAGCTTTTATCTTTATCTTGTTAATTTTATATCAATAAAATAAATATTTAACGTTAAAGGGAAAAGAAAGCAGGACACACCCACACACTTTCTGACGTTGTGTTCACAAACAGGATTCCAGTACGGCGTCACGCGGACGGAACATACACCAGCGATGTCAGCTCGTACCTGCAGGACCAGGCAGCTAAAGAGTTTGTGTCATGGCTGAAGACGGGAAGAAGAGGGCGGGACTGAGGCGGGACAGATTGATTGATTATGTCACTGTCACACCTGCCACACCCACAAATAAACCCCAGTGCTCTCCACAACTAAAGTCTCCTTATGTTTTCTTTCAGCACACGCGCACACACAAAACAGTTTCACTGTGAGAGGGAGAGAGAGAGAGAGAGNGAGACTGTGAAGGACAGAGTATTGGGAGTAAGTGCAAGTGTAAATGTGATAATTAGTGTTCTTTTTTATTGTGTGTTCGTGAGGGTGTATACGTGTGAATGTGTTAGTGTATTTTTAAGCGTGTGTTTGTGAGAGTGTATGTGTATATTGTGTATATATTTTTATTTTGTGTTTGCGAGAACGTATATGTGAGGTAAAATTTCTGTTTTTTGATAGTTTGTGTTTTTGAGAGTGTGTGTTTGTGAGAGTGTATTGTTGTTGATGTATTGATGTGTTTATCTGAGAGTGTGTGTCCATTTTTTGCAGTGATTTCTGGACGACTGTGCCCTACATACTTATAATGCCCTTCCAACGGCACTTGAACGATTCCTTCTTCCTCTGCCAAAACGCTCTGCTCCTCCTGGCAGCAAAAACAGAGAGAAATTCAAACTCAGGGACCCTCTAAGACGAGGCTGATTTGGAGAAGAGAGTCCTCGCCACGTCTGCTCGATGTGAAGTGAATGTTTTTAGTCAGTAGGAGACTTTAGAATTCTCGCCAGAGGTCAGAGGTCATTACAGCTGAACCTCCATGACACCTACTGAGAAAACTCCAATCCTGGCATCAGATCAGTGAAGTGACACTGTCACACAATTCTCTCTGACTTGCAATCTTTTTTCTGTATTTTATCAGCTCTGATGTAGGAAACTTGCATGAAAAGTCAACTCAAGCATGAAAACCAAAGATGTAAACTACCAAAGATCTAAATTACTCAAGGTAAATGGACTTTATGTAACTATTTCTTTTTTCTTGGTCTTTTTCTACTGCGGTTTNAAACACTGAAACTTTGGCATTTTTTTAAATCAACTTTCCACAGAGCAGAATGACATTCTTACGCTTCCACACAAGCAGCAGCTTCAGTACAAACACTAGCAAGAAAGATTCCGAGAGAAATTATTGATCTTTGTAATCACAGTCTATTGCATTTACAGAAGCAGCAGCAGTAGCTGTTAGTCGGACCCTGTGGGACCCTCAGTCCCACATCACCTGTGCATTCAGCTTCATCTATTTGCCGTACTAAAATACATTTATTAGAATAAGTGCATTTTAAAAATATGAAAAAAACTTTAAGCTGTTTGTCAAGTTGTAAATATCGTCATCTTTCAACAGCCCAATGGCTCAGAAAGTGAAAAATCAGCAGGAAGAGAAAAACAGAATGAAGGTCTTTAAGTGCTGGTGTTAATATTCCACTCCTACAAGCTGAAGAATATATGGTTTAAAACACAAGGCTTTTATTACTGCGATAGAAAGAGAGAAAGAGAAAGTGTGTCTGTGTGTAAAAGAGAGAGAGGAATAAAGGGAATAAAAGCCAAAAGCCTTAAAAGATGACACACGTCTCAGTGTAAAAGTCAGTGTGTTTTTTACCTTACAATAAATGTGTGTATGTAAATGTACGGGTGTGTGTGTGTGTGTGTGTGTGTGTGTGTGTGTGTGTGTGTGTGTGTGTGTGTGTGTGTGTGTGTGAGTTTGTGTGAGTCTGTATAAGATTATTCCCACAGTGAATCCCATACGCATCTTGATTGTTGCTCTTTCTGTGACAAAGTGCTGAAAGAAACAGAGAAAAATGCTTTTATTGTCGAGTGTGTGTGTAAACACTGGGGTGTGTCTGTATATGTGTGTGAACATATGTTTGAGTGTTACAGCATCGCTCGCTCTTACCATAAGCTGCAGCCTTCAAGAACTCAAGGAACAGGGCTAGAAAAGAGAGTAAACATCAGACATGAGAATAAACGACCAAGAAGAATATACAGCAGAGGAATCACAACCTCTTCGAGCTGCTGTTCCAGGTGTTTCCGAACAAGCCTTTAGACATCTCATCTGTGATGTTGACCATGGATGGATCGTCTCTGCAGAAAGATCAAAGACATCTAACATTCGTCAAAGTGTGTGTGTGTGTGTGTGTGTGTGTGTGTGTGTGTGTGTGTGTGTGTGTGTGTGTGNTTACAGGAAGGTGCAAGGTACTCTTGTATTCAAGTATGATTTCAGGTACTCTTTTACACATCTGATGGAAGTAAGACAGACAGACAGACAGACAGATCAGCTCTCACCTCCTGCTCTGCATCCTCCAGCTTCTTCTTCTTGCTCTCAGGCATCAGGTCATCCAGCCAGCTTAGTTCCCGCTTAGTGAAGATGAAGTCCAGCAGCTTGCGTATGAACACCAGAGCCAGAACCTGCAGGAGATGTGTAGTTCAGCACACAGGCCTGGACGCGGCAGGAGCTGTGAGCGGCAGAAGACTCACCATCATGGGGAAGACGATGGCGGCCTTGGACGTCTTGATGACCCACAGCAGCACCAGGCAGCTGAGCTGGATGATGGTGAAGAGATGAACCTTCCGCAGAGGCACGTGTCTCAGGTAGATTAAGTCCGGCTGGTGTTTGGCAGGCATCCCGAACAGCCTCAGACGATCATAAAACTATGACAGAAGTAGAAGGATAAATAGTAGTGATGGATGGATGGATGAATGGCACTTGCACAAAGACTTATAAATGGATGGATGAATGAATAATACCGATTTGTGTGACTTATGCGATCAATTGATTAGTTGATGTATTGATGAATGAATAAACGGGAATGNGTCGATTGGTTGGTTGGACTGTGATGATCGGTTGGTTGTATGTGATGGACTGATGAAGGTTTGTACCTGTATTCCTCTCAGTGAAGATGCTCCCATGTACAGAAAAACTCCGTACAGTACAGGCATCGGGATGAACTGATGAATAAATTATGATACGTCAGTCAATGCCTCAAACTAAAATTAGTGCAAATAATATCACTATTATTAGCAATAAATAAGAAACATAATAGCAAATAATGAGAAATATTTGATATATTATAAAAGATAATAAACATAATTCCAGACCTTCAGAACTGAGGTCATGAAGACTGAGCAGCCCATGAGGAGGAAGATCATCAGGCCAGTCACGCGCTGCTCCCTGATGCCCAGGAACTTGGGCTGTTCTCCCGGAGCGGAGCACTCGGACTCCAGCTTCAGGCTGTTGACGTGCGTGATGGAAAGAACCGTGGCAGCCACAAACCACGGCAGCCCCATCAGAGAACAGACGCCCAGCATCACTCCCACCACGAACAGATCCAGATGATAGCCACAGCCTTTCTGTAAAAAAAAACCCTTGTCACTGGGATTCATAGCCATGACCCTGGAGTTACGAGAGGAACTAGAATGACTGACCTTCAGTTTGTGCTCCTTCCTGTTGATGATGACGGCAGTGATCTGCTGGTCCATGAAGATGAGGATGGTGCAGAGAAGAGCAGGAATCACCGTGATCACACACGTCCACCATGGGTTCGGTCCTAGTGGGTTAATGAACCAGCCGCGGTCGTCACGGGTCGGCTGAGACGTCACAAACACACACGCTTTACTTACAACCAGAAATACACAAACACAGTATGTGATGTAGTGTTTATTACACTATAGTGTTTATAAAATTCAACTAAACTGGAAAAATTGGATAAACAAAGATACAATAAACAAAATTAAAGATAGGAAACAGTCAAGCAAAAAGAAAAGTCTAAAAACTTGTTTTATTACATTTATTTTGAGGTATGTATAGTATTTGTGAACACACACCTAAAACTAGTTATACCGTATATAAACTACTAACTAATTGGTCTCAGTATTAATGTTTGCCATGAGAAGATCAAGCCAACAAACCTTAAATTCATTAGGAACCTGTAGTTTGGGAGAAGGAACACCGAGTCCATAATCCAGCATCACCATCGTCGCAATGGTTATAAACACCGCAAAATCACTGATGATGGATCTGATCTGCACAAAAACAACATCATGTAGATCTCAGACAGACACACTAGAGGGCGCCAAAGAGCCACTCACGGCAACATGATACGCGATCGTGCTAAGATTCATTTCTTGATTTTACCCAACATTTAATCCATTGCTTATAGATTATGTTGTTCTATTAACAACAATTCGTTTAAAATATAAATTTTGTATTCTTTTGCTGTTATTTAATTTTATTTAAATATACTGGGTCCAGCTTTTGCCTAACCCTATCCCTGAAATCTCTATATCTCTCCCACTGTTGAGTGAACACTACATAGGGTAGAAAGGGTATTTCAGACCTTGGTGGGGAAGTAGGGACTGGTCTTGAACTCCTTCAGAAAGGCCGACATGGCCACGGTAGAGAAGAAGAGAACCACAGACCAGAAGAGAACATCAGGAACATAGGGGCCGTGAGGGCCACAGGCGGAGCCCACAAACTCTCCTTTCTTCTCTATGCAGTCCTGAAATCAGAAGAGACCCCTTCTGTTATGACAGTTTGAGATACAGGAAATAATTTCAATGACAAACTTTTGACATGTTTTTTAATGTCAGACATGTATAAAACACTTGTTTTGATAGACCCACCTGAACCTCCAGGGCTTCCCAGAAGATCTCAGGAGCCGAGACGTTGTTCTTCTCCCAGTACAGAAGAGTATCATTAGTGGGGTTTATGGGCTCAATGCAGGAACATCTGCAGACACACGTCCGTTCAGTTTACAGTGTTGTGTCGAGCCAGATGAAAGCACATGAATATATCCACTGTGCTCGTGCCGGACCTGTAGGTTGTGAGCTTCTCCAGGTTGTTGTTCATGTCGATGGGATACGTCTCCCCCAGGTGAATGAGCTTCTCCAAGGCCTCGTAGATGAAGATGATGCAGATGAGGGAGGCGAAGGCCTCCTCGGTGAAGCGGGTGATGTAGCAGACCAGCGAGCTCGCGTCCGTGGCCACCAGCAGCAGACACAGGAACGCCGTCCACAGGCCGATGCAGGTCCGGAGGGACAGATAGGACAGACCGTACTCCCTGAAACCAGAACCAACCAGCACTGATACATCTCATATTCACAATGGTGAGTTATGAAGAATGAGAAATAATAAAATAATAAAATAAGACTATGGTACTTATAATAAAGCAAAAGAAAAAAATGTCAATCAATTTGACTTAACATAGATATATTGAACATAACATAAGATATTGTGGAAATATCTGATAAATTATTGACACACTTAAAAAAAGTTTTTTT
>SOMO01000152.1:166801-178509 GCA_028128575.1 Paedocypris carbunculus
ATATGACCTGTTTTTTGAGCTATAATTTTATGTAGTAATAAACAATTTGTAAAATACGTTGAATTCTTATACTACGTATTTAGTACGCAATGTTGAAACGCTCGTTCTTTTGATGTGGAGCAAAAGCTGAGATTTCTTTTATGATTGCGTTTTTTGCTTTGTGCTTTTGAAAACAACTTTCCAGTTGTTCCAAGAAGGAACAATTTAACCAATTGTCTTGAGCTTATATCATCTGATAGATGTATTGAAACATTTTCAAAGGCCCTTCTTCCTCTCTAAGTACCTTCTCCCTTTCTGAACCCAACCTCCTTCTCTAAGCTCCTCCTCCATCAGCATCTCCATCTACTCATCTCACAGTGCTGTGTTAAACCGTATATACAGATATTATAACATAGTATATTTTATTTTCACACATTTTTCAATCACTTCCGGTTACAATATTTTCAATTTAGTAATGCGTTTTTATAATATGAAACACTAAAATAAGGGGTTGGTATTTTGAGGGTTGGAATGGATTAAGGGCATTTTAGGCATTTCAATAGGGACAATTATTTAGATGTGTGAGCAAAGTGACATATGAGCTATGTAGTACTGTACATTATACGCATGTTGAGCAAAAACATGCAACTTTAATTGCACAACTGTAAAGGTGCAGAAATCATCTGGGATCCACATGGGGAGGATTAAAGCACTGTAAAGAAGAGAAATGAGCAGCACAAATCCCACGTGTGACCTTCTCGGAATCCTGGTCAGAGTGGAAATGCTTTTCATACACCGGTCAAAAGTCAGAAGAGAGTCAGTGTGAGTGCAGAGAGAGAGAGATTACGTGTGTTTGCGTAATCCATGATGCTGTGTTGTGTAAGGTTTAGTAATCCAGTCACATCATAAACTGTTTACACTGACACTTAAATGTGTATATGCTTATTCTGTGAAACATTTTATGCTTATTGTGATAGCTGAGGGTAGGAAAAATAAAATGATAAAGCAATGAAAGTTGAAAAGTGAGATAGCTCACCTTGCTGAAGTCCACGGCGCTATTCTCGCGGCTCACCTCCGTCTTGGTTTCCAAGGTGACCGGCTGAGACGAAGGTGACGTCGTCTGGCCTACACACACACACACACACACACACACACACACACACACACAATACATGTTTTTTACTTTAATTATCATTTAAACAGCATATCAAATTGTGATTGGTTTGTGATTGGTTTGATGTTTCATACGGTACAGTAACATTAATCATAAATAAATCGCATTACTATAAAAGGAGCGATTCTCGGTTAGATGTCATTTTCCAGTGAATGAAAAACTAATTTCACGGCTGTAAACATCTGGATCAGCCTATCAATGACAGGCAATAATGACCTAATCGGACCTAAACGTTTTTTTAAGGTTGCAAAGACACTCAGTGCAGAAAAGCAAACAACTAATGACGACTGTAGAAAAGCCAAATCCCGGACATTTTCAGAGATTTAGAGATCCTGGACAGAGGCATTTTAGTCCCAAAATGAGCAGATGTCCAGGAAAAAGAAGACATATGGTCGAAAGAGAAACAGCTTATCTTGAAACATCTTGACCAAATCTATGTTAATTTCTGACAGAGATAAACAGAAAGCAGCATTAGCATTAGCTAAATTCCTGCATAATGGATAGGTAACGCTGACGCTGCATCATATACGGACAGTAATCTTAAAATACTTATAAAATGACCAAGATAAAGCAGTCTATACATGAAAAACATACATAATTATTCATAAGTGAACGGTGTATTTTATCGTGCATTCTATGCTTATGTATCTTGTATAAGGTAACAGAGTGAATACAACATTTTTGGACATTTATTTACTAATGATTTATGTAGTTCACCAATTGGCCAATCACAAGACACATTGTGGTGTCTTGCAGGGAAAGATAATAGGCTGATATTTAAAGCCATATGATCAACATCATCATCATGACAGAAAAAACATTTGCATGTCATCTTTTTATTATCATTTTAGAACGTAACTGTTCATTACTTGGTTCATCATAATGTCTGGCAAACTGTGATTCTGGTCTTTAATACTCAGCAATGTCAGCATCACTCCTCATTTCAGATTGCATGATACTACTTAACAAACATCTACAAAAAAAAATACTGAATAAAAAAATATTACCATTTTTGTCCAAACAGTTGGACTCGGACTGTCGTTTGCCCATATCTGCAAAGGAGCGGACGATGGGAATCCGATTGGCCAGTTTCTTCTGGTTCTGATGATGATGCTGCTTCAGAAGAGCCTCTCTGATCTTCCTCCTGATGTCTTCTTCTAGACTTCCCATCACCTCCTGCTGGTCCAGAACCATGTCTAAAACCACACAGTGACTTTAGTAATTAAGTTACAGAAAAAAAATAGAACATTTATAAATACTGATTAATGAAGGAGGAACCAGGAACCCACAGTTTAAAATCTTCACATGATTCAGTATAGCCTCCTCCAATCCAAGCTTTCTGCTGGTCATGTGACATTGAAGATGATCAACCTACCTGCAACCTCCTCTAGAGACGCAGCTCTCATGTCCAGCATGACGGTGCCGTTGATGATGCAGCTGCGCAGCTCGAACAGGCTGTGCAGGGTCAGCGTGGCCACGTACGGTTTACTCCAACGCTCTCCTCCATCCTCCACGTCCTCTTCGAACTTCAGCCACCTGCAGAATCACACGCTTCATCAGCAAACACAACTGCCTGAAAGTTCTCATCTAAGAGTTGGAGGCACCTAGCGGTTTCTCTCCATTCTGCATCTTCTCCATCTCGGAGGCAAATCTCATCCAGCTCAGTGAAGAGGTCATGAGGAATGTGTTCTTCATCATCATCCTCAGTGCCCAGGAGAAACTGCACCCTCTGAGACGGGGTATCTGTAGTTCAGATCACAGTGAGCTTCTACACCCATCCAAACACCGTTAGATCTTACTGTATGTTGGTGACTCTCGCCCGTCCTCAACTCCTGAGTCTCTCTCTCGACTTCTCTTCCGGCGCCGGTGCGAGTGATGCCGGTGGCGCCGATGGCTTCTCCTGCCCAGAGGAACATGAACCCCAATGTACAGAGTCCTGTGGCCTGCTCGGAGAAAGCACAGCAGTCGTCGTGGTGATGAACCAAGCATTTCAACTATTTCTGAAAATGTTTCTAAATTTGGTCGTTTAGGAAGTTGAACTACAATGTTTAATTAATTGTTGTTTCAACTGTCTATATAATGATGTCCATAAAATGCTGCTAAGTAAGTTCAAGTTTATTTATATAGCGCTTTTCTTAGGCACAATGTAGTGATGTTTATGTAGTGCTCATAATGTAGGGCTTTTTACAGTGCTGTTTATGCAGTGCTGTCTATATAGTGAGGTAGTGACTTTTATAAAGTGCAGCCTATGAATAGAGTGTGTTTATAAACCAGCAGCTCGTAAAGATGATGTCACACAATCTGGTACAATTCCATATATTTTGTGAAATATGGTAATTCCAGATTTTTCTGATATTTATTGTGTAATATCATTAATAAATCATATCCAGACGGAGAGATAGTTAAATAAAGTGAACGGCTGCGGTTTAATCTGCGGAAACAGCACAACCTGTCCTCACTCTCCATCTGATTGCGCTATTGCAGTTACAATTAGATCCAGAAGCTTAAGAGCAGGAAAAAAGAACATCTGTTCAGTGTCGTCACGGAAACCACATCACAAGACCACATGACATTGACACGAAGAACTCTTGACATGCTCTACTGTAATCACGCTCTCATTAAACCGAAATACAGACAAATTTTCAAATACATTAATGCAAATATTTATTGGATTAAAACAGATGTATCATATATAATTGTATCCAATGTTTTAATAAATCGATATATAATGAATATTAATTAAAAAAACATCTGTTATCACACAATTGTTTTATATGTGACTAAATAATAAAAAAAAATTGCATTTCAATAAAGCATCTAGCTGGATTCTACTGGCCGTGTCAGTGTCAGATAAACCTCAGCATGTGACAGCAGTACACAGCTCTGATTGGTCATTCTGACTATTAATCAAGATACAGACACCAAGGTGAAGAATAGATGGTAGAAAGCTCTAGTAATTTTCTATATCTCAAAATCCCCATACACAAATTCCCTTAATTTAACAAAAACCCAAACAAATCCTGAGTTTGAAGAACATGGGGATGTCTCTAAACTGTGATATTTTTTGCTAGGTTCCTTAGAGATGTTACATGAATTTTCAACGTCACTTACAGAATAAGCAAGTGAGGTTCTGTGTCACTTTTGCGATATTAAATAGTCTGGGATTCAAACCTGTCACTGTTTAGTCACCAGCCTCAGACAGACGGACAGACGGATAAATATGTTATATAGGACACACACCCTGGCACATCTGTTACTAGCCACTGCAAGTGTGAGTCATGGCTGTAAATTAAAGCTTTTAAAACGCTTCACGCTGATGCAGATAAACCAGGGCAAATATAAGCTTGAGAATTTTTCTAATGAAGTGTCCATGATGAGCTGTTTATGAAGAACATCCTGTTGCTGTGATCTCTGGGGAATCACAGATCAGATGGAAGAGATTGTCGAGTTCTACTGAAGCCAAGCTGCTTCACGCTGAGTGTTAGTGCAACAACCTGCGCATTTACCTTCAAGCTCCTCCTTCTCAAAGCCCGCCTTCAGCATAAAGCCTCCTCTGTCCAGCACAGCCTCCTCATCGCCCCTCTGCCAGAGAAAGAAAGAGAGAGAGAGAAACAGTGTGTGTGTGTTAGTGTGTGCGCGTACGTGCGTGCGTGTGTATGTGTGTGTGTGTGTGTGTGTGTGAAAGAAATAGAAAGAGAGAGAGAGAGAGAGAGAGAGAGACTAATTGATTGCTGTGATTTAATTATCCTTCACAGCTTCATTGGTCCAGTAAGCAACACGTTAGCAGGTATTTGTTAACTCGGGCTGGTTAACTTGTTAATTCTAACAATGCCTGTGAGCACGACTGATTCCTGCAGTTAAATGCAAGTGATGCAATCCAACTCTGGACTGTTACCATGACAACTACTGCAGTCAGCAGCATCAGTGTCCGCTTGAGTTTCTGAGTGTGAGCAGCCAAGATCCCTGTAGCTGAAGACCCGTACTAAACATACTGAACATACTGAACATACTGAACATACTGAACATACGACACTCATGAACCCAAAGCCTCAGCATCAGCAACACATCTGTCTGTGGTTACAGCTTCTCATCTGATTTACACCTTCTCGCCGGTCTAAAGATGGAGAGATGCCTGAAATAACGGGAAGACACGTGACATGCAGGAAGGGGAGGATGAAGATAAAAACTGAAGGCCAGGTTCATTCTTTTAATGAAATCTATTTCGGTGAACAGCGTGCTGTAAATCAGTCACTTTACAGAAATGCATTTGCACATTGCAGAAATTCGTTCCTGCATCTCCATTACACAGCATTATAATTTTACGTTTGTGGGAACGTCCAGAGAAAGACTTTCGGATTTTCAACCAAATAACAGACAAATCAGCTTAATTTAATGCCGTTTACTAGAAATGGACACGGACATCAAATCGGCATGAAATCCTCTTATTTCTGGGGGACAGAGAGTAAAACTCAAACCTTATGGGCGATCAACACCCACGAGTCCTGTAGTCTCATCTGCCTTGTCAAGATATCATTCCTCCATAAATCTAACAAACCTACCAACAAAACTCACTAAAAGGGCAGTCGTGATAGTGGCCATACTGACAAACTCACTCGCTTGACAAATACATCCAAGCTTTAACTCACTGACCCCGTCGAAACATATCAAATCCACCGACCTTAACAACACCACTATACCAACAATTCCCCACTATAGCTACATATATCTATATAATTATGTTATATATTCATTAAACCCACGTACGTACAAGAATTCCCGGTGATTTCTATTCACCCATCAAATAACATTACTGTTCAGCTTTACCAAAATAACATGTCCCAGACCTGTTTGATGACTTAATTTCTCAGTTCGTATCTCTGCACCTGCAAGATCCACAGAATTACACTGTACATCAATCAATATGCTAAGAGACTTTCTCAGGTTCTGGTAATCTAAAGACTTGATTACTGTAACTCTTATACTGGTCTCCTTGCACTGGCTACCAGTAGCTGTGAGCTTTAACTCTGACTCTCAGGATCGTTACTGAAACTGCACCATCCTACCTCAACCTTCTAGTACAGGATTATTCTTCATCAAGTCATCTAATGATCAGAGAAGGAACACCGCTTAGTTGTTCCACAGCAACGAGGAATAAAATCTCTTGGGAGAACTTTCTTCCATGAGGCTGCTCTGGTGGAACAACTTATTTATTTCATCTAGATCTTCTACATCTTTCACAACATGTAAAAAAGCACAAAACTCTTTCATCACTATTTAACTACTTTCCAAGTTTATTTTTAAAAAGTACTGTTTTATCTCTTCACTGACTGTCTTGCTCTTCTGTCTAGGTATATATCTGGATTCAGCTGTGCATACCACATTACTAGATAGGCATGAAAACTATATTGAATTGCATCCGATTATCTGTCATTAATGGAGCCTCTTCACACAGATTTAATGTAAAATCTGGAAAAACAAGGATCAGTGCTCGGCTCAATCATGCTCTCCTACTACATCCCTCTCTCCTACTAACTGCAACTGTGAAAAACACTTTATAAATAGATTGAACTCAAAGCTGAACTTAAACAAAAAAAAAAAACAGCTGTCCCAATTAAACACACCGACACCAACAAACGTAATATACACCAACAAACTTGCTAAGATTATCGAATTTAACAACCGCAACAAACCAAATTACCAATCTAACCCTCTCACCTTTTCAAATTCTCTATTTCCCATTACATTCATCCATCCACTCAACCATACCACTATCCCTAATCATACCTAGGGTTCCCATCAAATACATAGATTTTTTTGGCAAAACCAAGATCTTTAAACTAGCTGAATCTACATTGTTTGCTCAATTTGTCCCTGCAATTTTTTTATAGTAATCACCATGTTGATGAGTCCTATTAAATCTGTTAAAAATACAATTGTATATCTATTGAAAAAAAAAAAAAAACCCTTCAGACAGAAGCTTATGTCTCCATCCATCTTCTTCCGTTTATCCAAAGCTTGGGTCACCGGGGCAGCAGCCTGCGCAGAGATGCCCAGACTTCCCTTGTGCAACATTATAAAGATAAAGTGGATCAGAGATGCAGTCAAAAGGTCAAATATAAACCTGCTTTCTATCAAAACACAGCATTGTTCATCGCATCAAAGCATGACAGGAAAAAAGGGAATGCAACTGACCAATCGCGCTTGTATGGCAACATTGAAAATATTTGAGTATATTAATAACATTAGTAATAATATGGGCAATATTTATTTATAAATGATAATAATTAATTTATCTAAACAATATCTGTGTTATCAGATTATAACATCTGTAATATCTGTGTCACACTGTATCATCAAACTGGAACACCCGAGCCATCCATTTTCTCACATTACATCACCACACCGTAACATCTGTATCATCACTGTAACACCCACAACATCTGTTTGTCACACTATATCGTCACACTGTAAAAACTTTTTGCCTCACTGTATCATTGACACTGTAACAAGTAAGTTTTATTATCTTCATCTAACTGAAACACCTGAATCGTCTGTAAGTTCAAGTTCTGTGCATTTGTAAGTCGCTTTTCACAACTGTCTGAAAGCGCACGTGTGAAAATGTAAGAGTATTGTTGTTTTTTATTCCTTAGTAGTTGGTGTTAAAAATATGGCTATGATTATCACTATGACTATGATTATGACTAAGACAAAAGACCAGTGAGCAAGCACATATGCAACAGTGGCCAGGCAAAAAACCTCTCTAACGAGGAGAAAACCCTCATAAGTCCCGCTGTAAAATCTGTGTTATCTTACTGACACCTGTAATAACTGTTACAGTGTACCCCCGGCACCGACTGTAACACCTGAACATCTGTTTGTCACATTTGAACACCTACAGCATCTTCACATTCCAATACATCTTCTGTATTACTGCACATAACGCCAGTTACATTTGTATGCCACACTGTAACCTCTGTATTATCACACTGTAACACCTGTAACATTTGTTTGTTTTCCTGTAACAAACAAACAAACAAACAGACAAATATGTATTGTCACAATGTAACCCCGGTATGTCACACATTAACATCAATATTAGATCAATGCATCTGTATGTTAAACACAAACATCTGTTACATCACGATTCAATGTCTAACACCTGTATGTCGCACTAAAACATTCGTCACACTGTAACAACTACTTATTCTGTATCATCTGCATGTTTATCATCACACTGTAACATGGCACTTATGTGTGAGGAACATTCAAGGCCATGAATCAATCCACTCACCACACTTTGTCTTCCAGGAGAGACGAAAGTCTGAAAAACAGAACACATTTCCAAATGATTACATTTCACATTTAACAGTACATTCAATTATAAACACAGTCATACATTCACAAAATTAAATTTCTTCTTATTAAATTAAATATAAAGATAAGATACAATAAAATAAGATCTCTCCTGTGCAACAGAATAATCCCAAACTTCACCCGCTCCAATTTTTTAAAACAATCCCACAGACCTCTGTCCCTGCTTACCGTAATCTACAGTGAGGGCCATCCCGATTCTATCAAACTCGTCATATGGAGATTAGAGCGTAATCCAGCACTGCAGGTAATTGGCTGTGGTCTATAACTGCTCTGAATATTGGCAGAAGTACCTGCCTGAGCCTGAAATAATCGCCATCGGCGGATAAGCCTCTGCACAGCTCGCTGTTTGTTTTCCATTTAGTGATAAAATGCAGCTTACTTTCGCACAGAGCGGAACATGTATTTCTGTGTAATCTGAATAATAAAGCTTAGTTCTGCGAGATGCACAAAAGCACCATTATATCGTGCAGTAGGAGCAGACGACAGATGGTTCCAGCATCTTCTGCTGCTGCTCATCTAGCAACAATGTGTTTCTACGTCATAGATTCCACTAGTCACTTGTAAGTGATTGTCTTACGTTGACACTTGCATTTATCAGATGCTTTTATCCAAAGTGACTCACATCACATCCAGAGGACGCCAATGGGAGTCAAGTCCACCCAACCTTTGTGTTGTGAGCTCCACACAAAGTGGAAAATGAGAGAAGATACTAGTAGAAAAGAGGGCAGAATTTAAGAAAAAATGAGTGCAATGAAGGAAAGCAGAGGCAGAAGAAAATGACGGACAAAAGGAGATGAGAGAGAAAAGAGAAAGGAAGAGATTACAGAAAGGAATTGAAGGTAAATAGTAAGGATTGAAAAGTAAAAAAAAAAGTGAAGAAGCGGGTAGGGGATGAGAAAATAAAAAGAGAAAATGAGAGATAGAATAGGAGAGAAGAAAACGGGAGAGAGAGAAAAAGCAAAGAGGGCAGAATAGGATTTATGACAAGTGGTGAGGGAAAAGAAGAAATCATAAAAAAATGAGATGTGAAGATTTAAAAGTGAGAAGAGGAGAGGAGAGGAGAGGACAGAAGAGAAGAGAAGAGAAGAGAAGAGAAGAGAAGAGAAGAGAAGAGAAGAGAAGAGAAGAGAAGAGAAGAGAAGAGAAGAGAAGAGGCCTCAAATCAAATCCACTAGAACTCCACTGGGTATGAACCATTGAGTTTTGAGTGGCCATTTTCAAACGTTGAAAACTAGACAGATCTGCTGAATTTGAATGTGGGAACAGAGTGAACACTGAAACAACCCTGATACCCTCTACAATCTCAATCAACACGAGCTGAAGGCTTCTCAAGCCGGATCTGCTGTTGTAAAGGTCTTTTCAAAGCAGCTTTTCTGCCAAAACAAGAAGAATAATGAGCAGAAATGCTGACGTGATTAAAGTTTCATTCAGCCTGAATCATTAAACACGCGTATGTGTTTCATTACAACACACACACAAACTTATCCAAAAGAGAAGAGAAGAGAAGAGAAGAGAAGAGAAGAGAAGAGAAGAGAAGAGAAGAGAAGAGAAGAGAAGAGAAGAGAAGAGAAGAGAAGAGAAGAGAAGAGAAGAGAAGAGACGAAGCAGGAACCTCAGATCTTCCTCTCTCAACAAGTGTCACAGCTGCTATTCACTCAATTGTGTGTGTGTGTGTGTGTGTGTGTGTGTGTGTGTGTGGGTGGGTGTGCGTGCGTGTGTGTGTGTGTGTGTGCGTGCGTGCGTGCGTGCAAGTGTGCAAAATGATACTTCTTAGAAAATGTCATTTCAGCAGTGAGTATGAATTATCATTCCATGCCAGCCAAATTACATTGCGGTTTACATAAGGCGATCCTACAGTAAATCTCGAAGAACAAAAAACGCCTCTTATACGACGAGCAGATGTTACAAATTGACGGGGTGTCTGGGGAATACAAAACACGACGCGGCATCGTGCGCGTCGCCGACGCTCGCCACTCAGATTTTGACATTCCATCAGTCCGACACCAGCAGAACGTATGACGCGCGTCACCGATCAGAGAGCGTCTTACCGCTGGCAGCAGAGGCTCCGATTGCGCGCCGTGGTCCTTCGCGTCCATCGTCTTCACCTGTGGAACGGACCGAGCGTCTGTCTGTGCTGCGTTCAGTGCGCGCGGATGATGCGCTCGCGCGCATATTTAGCAGCGTGATATTATCGCGCGCGGCTGCAGAGTGACGCAGCAGATGGGAGGGAGTGGGGGCCTCAAATATTTGCTGCGGGTTTTTTTTTTTTTTTACAATATATTACTGTTAACAACGTGAATGATAAAATGCTGTAATTGTGAATAGAAAATTAATAGAATAAAGTTTTGATATATTGACATTCAAGGCAAATCAGTACATACAAAATGAATACCCAAAAAAATTAAGAATCGGTGAATGAGAAACAGAGACTGTGAACGTGTGAGTGATGCAGCTTGTCTATACAGTACATACAAAATAAGGCAACATTTAAAATATACTGGCACAGGTTACAAAATAAAACAATCATATATGATAAAAAAAAGTGCACACTCGCGTTTGGAAATGGCCTAAAACAGTTAACACGGAGTATGAAGTGCCGGGAAACGAGAGCGTTTGAGTTGGTCGCCATCTAGTGGCCGACTGAGTAAAACGCGGTTATTCAGAGCTTGAACGAGATCAACCTAAGTGGTTTATAAATTTCTTAGCCAAATTAATGTAGCAGTTGCGTAGCACACTTAATTAAGCTATTAACTACCACATTAGATTATGTTAAATTCATGTTAAAACATGTTAATGGAAAAAAAACGACAAATATCAACCTTAGACAGGCCGACTGATTGACAGACAAACATTGACTGACTGTCCACTGCTGTATTTATTTCTTATTTAATTTCGTACGCAAGGTCTGTGTAACATTCACTTTTTTATTAAACTATATATAATTCCATTTCAGCGATGGTAAAATAAATGATCGTTGGTAATTTGGCTGAAAACAATAACAGTAAAATAGCGTAAGCAGAATAACATTCGCTATAATCAGGAAATAAACCATATTAAGAAAAGAGCTATTGGTCAATTTTTTGAACATTAGTATGTAAAAATTAACAACTGTTAATTTCAAACAAAAACACGTGATGCGCGTCTGACAAAAGCACGTGACAGTTTCTCCGTTTGTTTGCGG
>SOMO01000152.1:183580-202402 GCA_028128575.1 Paedocypris carbunculus
TCTTTCTGTGTTTTTCAGTTTATAACGCACAGCCACAAGCTAAATTAGTATAATACTATAAATTATTTAAGAAGAAAAAAATACAGATGTTTTACATTTGAATGTAATTACATATTCAATTAGTGTATACATACCATACATGCATTGAAATACTTACACTTCCAGTATACTGGAAATACCGGTATATAATAAATGTAATCCCATAATTAAAAACATGTTTATACACATTAAAACGATTGAAATCCATATTATAATTAAATTTACACTCACTCTACGGGCACAATTAAACGTTATTTTATGTTTATTCACACACAAAGAGACAAGTGGTTTCAGACAATAAAGTGGTTCAGGAGAGGGTCATTATACTGGGGCATTGGGGTCCAGTAATCTATTCTCCAGAAACATGCAAGCACGGACTTGCCTGCGGAGCGGCGGCCATCTTCCCTCCTCATTACCGCCTCCCTTCCTCCGCTTAATAAAGCACTGCAGGTCGAGGCCCGGGCCTCACGGCCACAGGACTGTTTTTCTCCACACGCTTGTTTTGTCCTGGTCCTTTGTTGAGCATCAGCCCCCTGTACTTTGCACTTATTAGCGCGGCGAGTGGCCGCGGGCACAGAGGGGCCAGCGTGATGAGGGACGGCGGGGCCGGTGGCTCCCTCAGGGCGTCATTGTGTTGGACCGAGAGCGCTTGCATCATCAGGTGGGCACAAACACGCGTCACGCGGACCTGCGCGCAGCTGCAAGAATCAACCAGGAGACAAACCGGTTTTGAGTTTCACAGGGTGGTTTTCAAATCTGGCATCTCTAAAAGATTCTCGATCTGACGAGCTAATGACCCGAAGGTGAGGATAACAGTGTGACGGTGATATTGAAAGAACCTCTAATAAAGCGTCACCTGTGAAAACAGCTTGCGCGGGTGACGGCACGGGTCACGGCTCCTTCATTAGTCGCAAAACGCCAACAACTGGCGATATGAACATGCCGAACATCAGACCGGCAGTCATGTCTGAACATCTGGTGGTGGAGCGGCGCCAGCAGACCCGGATCTGAGCGGAGACAAGGGCAGAACACCAGTGAATCACGGGCCTGTGAGAAGTTTGAGCGAGCGCGGAGCTGGTCGCTAAGGAACGCGTTTGCCAGCCGGGTCTCATCTCATCACCGTCAACCACGGATCCGGGAAGCGTCTGTAAGTGAGCACTAGTCCGGGGACGCTACCTCACGCCCGGCACTGTCACATCAATGATGTGGTCACCGCACAACACATGACAACAGAGTTATTAGCAGCCTGAGATGGAGATGCAGCAGCAGAGGAGATGCCAGGAGGGGGTGAGAGAGAGAGAGAGAGAGAGAGAGAGAGAGAGAGAGAGACCTGCATATAAAAACATGTACACAGTACAGTTACAGAGACTGAAAGCAAATAATAAATGAATGAATAAATATAATATATGTATAAATATATATATATATATATATATATTTATACACACACACACACAATGTAGGATGTGTCTGTGTATATATAAGGTTATATGTATATACTGTATATGTATATTGTCAACAAAAAAAGGAACACAAAGAGAGAAATAAATAATCAGCAAACACAAACACACACATGCATATGGCTGCAATGGAGGGAAAAACGACACGGAGAGGGAGAGACAGATTCAGATGGAGAAAGAGAGATGGACAGATCGAGAGGGAGAGGTTATTTACCATTCATGACAGGTAGTGGCTTACATTACAGTCGCACTAAAAATTTCATGCGAGTGCATTTAAGATGCTCGCTGAGTTATTTATAAGTTGTTTGCCAAATGCCATTTTGAAATTTATTTGGAGCAGAACCGGGGCGAGCTGCGGACGAGCGGGTGTTGAGTCTGTCACTGAGGATCAGGAGCGATGGCGACTGCAGGGCCGGCCCGGCCGAGCGGACAGTTATGGCTTTTAAACCCTGATTAGCTTTCCAGCATGTGACTCGGGGCCCGCGTCGGCCCCCGGGACCCTCTCCCACACCGCTCATTATTGATGTCCTTTTAGGTGCCTGATCAGGTGTCACGGACGCCACATCCACCTGTACCAGTCACCATCACCACTGTCTGTCTGTCTATATTTATGTCTGTCTAGCTAGCTGTGTGTTTGTGTGTTTAACTGTCTGTCTATCTCTTTATCTGCCTGTCTGTCGCTCTAGCTAGCTGTGTGTCTGTATGTTTAACTGTCTGTCTCTCTATCTATCTGCCCGTCTGTCTCTCTAGCTATCTGTGTGTCTGTATCTTTAACTGTCTGTCTGTCTATCTCTCTGTCTATATATTTNTCTCAAACGTCTCTTATTCATCACATACGTACAATCTATTTTAAGAAATTACACATTTCATACACAGAGGCGATTTGCATAAACAGGTAATTGATGGATTATTAAATAAATAAAAATAAAAAAAAGATAGTTAATCATAGAAAATTAAAAAGATAAAACCAGGGCATCGCGCTCACTCTGCTGCTGACCGACATGACACGAGTCAGGCCGCATTATTATTAGTCCTGCTGTTATTTACCGGAGGGTTCTAAAGCGATACGCTGCTGGAGTGTTTAAAAGGTGTTAATTGAAGACGTTCGCTTCGTTATAGCGAATCAATAACGCTGCCGTACAACAGGTGTGTATGCGGGGAGCAAATTACAGCAATTAATGTCTGTGTTGTGCACAGTAATGAAGACCGGCCTCGTTGCTCGACCTTTGACCTCGGCGCTGATGGACACGGATTCGCTGGGATTTTAATGAATATTCCCCGTAACATGCGTGTAAAGGCTGGTAAACACGGTGTGGATGGAGGTGACGGAGCATGAAGAACGCACAGCATCTCGATCGGAGCGTGTCAGGTAATGAGATTTTCATTTGAATGAACTTCTGTCGGCTTGTTTTCGCATCCGGAACCTGTGAAGACAAGACGAGCGGCATAATGACATCACAGTCGCACGCCGACAAAACAAGCAAGGAGACAGAGAGAAGAATTACTGCACTACACGACTCGGAGCACCATCTCTGAAGATAAAGAAAGGTTTGGAATAATTTGGGAATTGATACAACGAAAACATGTTCACTTTACTGAAGATGCTGATAGAGAAATAAAGACAGGCAGTAAGTTACATGGAGAGAGAGACAGCAGGAGAAAAATAAAGTGATTAGATAGATAGATAGATAGATGGATAGGTAGTGAAAGAAAAAGAGAAACAAAAACTGCTAACAGAAAGACGGAAACAATATGCCTAACAACAAAATTCATGCTTTTGAGTAAATAGTAATAATTATTGAGATTTTTTTTCAAATAATTCAGTAGAATTAAAAAACAAGTTCATATATAAGTAAATATATCTCAAAATGTTTGTTTTGCAGTTTTCCTTGCTGACCAATCAATCTTTATCAGCCAATCAGCTCTAATTAATAGACTGACAGAAAACAGCATCCTCCAATGAAACGCATCCAATTCTAAACACCGCAGTACTTAAATCTACCAATCATGACGTCAGGGACATAATATAATATCAGACGGCGTTATCACCCACGACTGACCTGTTATCGGTTCTGTGCGGCCGCTCCATTAAACTTTAACCGGCCGTGTGACCCGCGAGCAGACGCCGCTTTCCCGCCATTTTGTTGTTGATGCAGTTGAGTTCTGTCAGAAGAGCATCAGCCACCGGCCCCTGCGGCCCCGCTCATGAAACATTCAGAGGCCGGGACACTTTTTAAGCCTTTTCTGACGAAAAGCTCAGAAAAATGAAACTGACTTATGCCAAATGAATATCAGTGAGTCGCTGTGATTGTAGCCTTTGACGTTCGCCAGGGCGGAATTATTTATAAAACATCAATTTTAGCTTAAGACAAGTGACGGCAGGAAGTGTGTGTGCATTTTTCATCAGCCTCCGCCGAGATTTCTGCAGGTTTATCTGGACCTTAAAGCGTAGAGGAACCTCTCAGTCGCAGTGTGAGAACAGCTGGAAATAAACAAGTGTGTGTACTTTGTGAGTGTGTGAGCACTCACACACAGCAAAAACTCAGATACACATACACCCTCACACACATTCAGTCTAAAACATTAACTCATACAGACACACACACACACACACACACACACACACACACACACACACACAAGCTCACAAACAACATAAACTTCCACTCACACAATTACACACTTAAACACACAAACTACCATTCAAACACACTCATATCCAAATACACACGCAACAAATATAAACTCACACGCACACTCCCTCTCTCTTTCTCACACTTATACACACTCACACACACACACACTTTCTTTCCAACCTGAGCTTTTTTTTTTTTTTTCATTTGAAGAGCTGCAGTGTTGCTCTTGACAAAGAGGGTCGATGGTACTGTTACATGTTAACAAACTCGAAAACGTCCAGAACTTCACAGCCGTATACATTATAAATGCTAATGTGGGAAAACATCATTGCATCACAGAAAAAAACAGCCAACACATTCTCCATCTCAGAGAAACACAGAAGCTGCTAATACAGCATCATTCCAGAAGATTCCACACACTCCCAGCGGAAGAAGAAATTCACCAATAAGAGACAATAGCAACAAGAGAAGAACCATCACCATGGAGGGAATCTTTCAATAAAGGCAGCGGATTTCAGTACTAAGGCTTATTTTGAGAAATGGTCTCAAATTGAAGTACAAAAACAAAATATAATACAACAAATAATTGTATAAATATCTATATGTGTTGTACTTAATATTAACTTCCACACCCACATAGAGACTTTGTCTCATTCTCACAATCATACTCTCGCATATATTATCTGTTACTCTCACACACCAAAACACCCTCATACACACACTCTCTCAGACACACACAAACAGACACACTTTAACACAATCAATCACACACCCGTAATCATACTCAGACACATGAACACATTCTTTCTCTCACACACATGTGATGTTCAAGGAAAAAGTAATAAATACAACTTGTTTTTCCTTAATGCAGAAAAAAAACATCCGCCAAATGAAAATCCTTTCTAACACTGAACCGTCAAGTCGATTATGTCAATCATTAAAATACGTCGAAATAGGTTCGTTTCCGTGGCTGGAGCGAAGTGTGGAGGTCTCAATAACGAGGGGAAGTCAGAAAACCATCTTCTCCATCTATAAAAATCAACCCTTAGCCAATTTCTGCTGGGCTGTTCGCTGCCTCCTCCTCATCCTCCTCCCCGTGGCAAAGTGAAATGGAATTGCCTCTCACATTGAAAGACAGCTCAGTGGAGGTGATAATAGAGCTGCTCCCCGCTGTCTGCAGCCAGGAAATAGGAAAGTGGCATATGGGGCCAGGAACCAAACAGTACAGGAGATACGAGCTGCTGAGGAGGAGGAGGAGAAGGAAGGGACCAGAGGAAAGGTTAATGATCATTCCACAAATCTAGTGGGAGACAGTGGAAAGAAGTTGAGAAAGTGGGGGAAGAGCGGGTCTGAGAGACACTCTTCTGACAAACACTCGTCTAAACGGATGCAGCCTCAGAAGATCCCAGCGACGCATTTCTTGGTGATTTATGTAGAAATATTGATTTCTATTCACGCTTACGCACAAGCCCACGGATGTGCAGTTTTATTGACAAAATCGTAATGTGCGGATGATGTCCTTAAAGTACACGTTCTGGCTAATCAAAACAGACCATTTTTTAAATCTGATCTGTGATTGGCTGCTGGCTTTGAGGACAGTTATGGTAACCCCAAAACATATTTGTTTGATGTTTTAATGAATTTACAAAAGGTCGTGGTGCTTTATGAGCCTTTAAAGACGTTTTCACAATGATGGGAAACATGGTTGATCTGCACAGGTTTTTGGTGGCGTTGCACTTCAGTACAACAGACTGATGCGGATGCAGTCAACTCGGACAAGGCGAGAAGTTTGGCAGCCGTGGCGGGATCCGTGCTCCTCGCAGCTCCTCACCCTGTTACCTCACCTTGGCCGAGGCGGTTTGTAGCCTCTCAGCACTTCAGAGCTGATATCAGGCCTTTAAGTATCAATTAAACTAGCAGTGGGATTAGCCACCTCATCATCAGGCAATTTGCACCGTGTTGCTCCTCTGCTGTGCCTTTGTTCACATTCATTTCAGACTTTTTTTTTTTTTATCTCCCATCAATGATAAAGGTATTTGAAGAAGCAAATGACAACTGTTGAAGGGCTTGAGCGGATTAGTCTCTACTGCGTGCAGACCCGCTAATGCGCTAAACTTGCTAAGTTGCAGTGAATCGCTGAAGCATGTACATGCATAAGTAATTGTGAGTCTTTTTCAAGACACGCTCCTGCACTTCACCTTTTTTTCCTTGGAATTTCACAATTTTTTTGAGGGATGCCTACAGTCACCATCTAACACAGTTTGATTCTTGAGAATTTGTTTCTTTGTCGTTTTACTTTTTCACTTGTAAAAAAAAGTGCATTTTATGATGATTTAGGTTGAAGTAGTGTAGTGATAAATACGTATATGTAAACCACATGAACTATAGATCGAGTAAGTGAAAATCGACATATTTGTACAATCAGCAACAGATAATTAATTATAAATAATTCATATATATTGCGATTGGCTGTTTCAGCAGTTTTCTATGATTGCTTTCAAAATGTATATAGCTTTACATTGATGGGCCAATTTTGTACTGAATTTTGTACTGAATACAATTTTGTATTCTCAATTTGAATGTCACTAGACCCTTACCACATCTATCAAGAGATCCAGCACCAAATCCAGCAATTGAACCGAAAAGGAATAAAAATGGACAACCACACTTTTTTTTNGCACTTTTGACATTCTGTAAACAAATCTCGTTTATAGATTAAAGTTTAGGAAGAGCGCTTACCTGTGGCCTCTGAGATATCAAATCCATTTCATTAACAGATTCTTGCAACATTTGTTTTTGTATTCACTTCCTTGAAAACTTAAAGAAATGTTGATTTGAAACAAATTTTTATAACCAAGAGACTGTGTCTATTTTAAACCAACCAAGTAAAGGCAGAACCCCCACATGGCTGCTGACAGCTATACGTATATTTCTATGACGTTTGTATTTTTCTCTGCACAGTGGGATGGTTCTGTCAATCTGGATGGTGTGAGCGACAAATAAACTCGGACTAGTCACACTGAGAAGGTGATTACTTCACGAATATCTTTCACATCGACACGTCTGGGAAACAATATTTGAGATGGTTGAAATAATTTGCCAAAGTTTCTTAATAGTTTTTTGAAGTTTTCAGAGAAGTAGAAATGCCACTAAACAAGTCTCATGTCACTGGCTTTGGATTTGCGTGATTTTGTCGGCTCCATCATTTCTGTTGAGTCTTCGGCAGAAAATCCAAGCCATTGCTAAAATATTCAACACTGGGGTTTTATTTGTCCCTGTAGAGATAGTGTATGATTTAGTCATGTTGATGGAAGAGGCTGCCAGAGCACGTCTCTCTCTCTCTATCTGTGTGTGTGTGCGTGTGTCACTGTCTCTCTCACTCTATCTGTGTGTGTGTCACTGTCTGTCTCTCTAACTCTCTGTGTGTGTGTGTCACAATCTGTCTCTCTCTCTCACTCTCTCTGTGTGTGTCACTGTCTGTCTGTCTTCTTGCTCACTCTTTCTTTCTGTCTGTCTCTCACTATTTCTCAATCTCTGTACAGTATATCTGTCTCTCTGTCTCACTAACTTGTTTCCTTTCTTTATTATTATTATTATTCATAATATTATTATTGTTATTATTATTTATGTTCTTTAATAAGTCTGTATCAGCCTCTCTCAGTCTGTTTCCCAGACACTCTTTTTCTTTATCTCTGTCTCTTTTAATCACTCTTTTTCTCAGTATGTCTCACACTCACTCTCTTTTTCTCTGTCTTTCACTCAATAATCCTTCTTTCACTCACCTGCTAGTAGATGGTGCTCACAACGGCAAAGGTCACAGGTTCAATTTCTGAATAGTATCTTCAGGATAGTATCATCAAAACTTCAATTGATGCAGAACTACATATTTTCAAGAATATTGATTTTTTTTTAGGACCATTGCTCCAGTTAGCTTGAGACGACATTAAATTTGAATCTGGTTCCTGCTGACCTGTGGAGGAAGAGGAGGAGGAAGAGTGGCGGTGGCTCCCTGACGGCCGCATTAGGAGCTGGCAGCAGTTTGCAGGTTGTTGTCGCAGTGAAACCAGCAGAGATTTCCACTCACTCGTCCCTAGATACTGTGTGAGGACAGTACACAACTCATATGATCTGCACTAAATTAAAAGATCGGGAGACAGAAATAAATTAATTCGATTTGCGTTTCATTCGCTCATTACTTACACTGAAGCTGATGCTTATGATCAGCATTCAACAAAGTTTGCAGATGTAGTGTTTCTGCGTCAGACACTTCAAAACCCAAACCAGAAATTAAACAAACAAAACTTGATAAAAACAGAACAGACTGAGTATTTGATCAAACAAATACAAAGCCAAAAAACACTAAGGCTATCCATAACCGGATTAACCAACATTAAATTGTTTGACAAATCATACACATAAAAGCAGATTATGAACATGAACATTAAGCAAGCAGAGAAAACTGACAATACTTTGCAATATGGCTGTTGCAGTCCATGGGGACTAGGGAGTTAGACCTGCCACCCAAGTGTTACAGGTTCTAATCCCAGCCTGGTAGGTTCTACAACTTACTACAACTCTCTTTGGGCAAAACACTGACCTCCCACAGAAGCCCCAGGCACCACGGCTAAATGCTGCCCACTGCTCCTGATTTGTCATTTGATGGTCATATAGAACAAGTTTCTATAAACATTGAGTAAATGGAGGCATTGATGCAGGGAAAGCAGGCCGTAAATAATGACGGTGAAGAGAAAAAAAAATCTTTTTGGAAAAAGACTTGATTTTCAGGGCTTTGAAAAGACACTTGATTTATCTCCATCATTTTCCATTATTCATCTCTCATTTCTTGCTTTTCTCAGTCGCTCTTTGTCTCCATTTTGCTTTCTTACACGTTCTGTCCATCTGCCTCTCTTCTTACCCCCCTACTAATATACTGTTTTACTTTTTTTCTTTCTTTTTTTCTCTCACTCCCCCAATTTCTCTTTTTACTCACTTCATCTTCAAGTTTAATTTTAAATTAAATTAAAGTGTTCGCCCTCATCTTTCTCCATCACTCTCTTTCTCAATTGCCTCGCCCTTTCTTCATCTCTCATCCATGTTTTTTTTCCCTCTGTTGACCCCCCTCCTCTTTTTCCTCCTCATTTTCTCTCTCATTGCCTGCCTCTGTCTTTCTCCTAATCTCCGCTTTTCTTGTTCGTTCTCTCTCGGCACAGGAGGTGTCAGTCATACACTCCGCGCCTGCCAGATTACATGCACTTTCCATCTCTGCGCGGCCAGATGGTTTCTTCACACTGCATAAATAAATGTGTGCGGGTGTGTGGCCCTCCAGAGCTCCGAGCACATTCTCTCGGCCCGTTTCACCGACGATCTCACAACCTCGACGCCGAGGTGAGCGGGACGATGAAACGCACACGAGGAAAACAGAGCGCGGGAAGGTCCTCGCGGTAACGCGTCCTGACGGAGGCTCCTGATCCAGAGAGGCGCGCGTCTGTGAACAATGTTAGAACAGATTATATCGCCTTTGGCGGCCGCGTGAGCCATCAACTACGGTTCTTCCCTTTGATAAACGCATTCCATCAAAATAGCTGCTAATGAATTGCGAAACTGAGCCTGGAACGGTGTAACGGCGGCGAACGACTGCGAACATTCAATTACGGAGCGTTTCCGCAGCGCGAGGCGTCGGTGGCCGAGCGACACGCGGGCGAGGGCGGGTCCAAACGGGCCTCTATCCGCCGCGGTCATTAGAACCTGGCAGCGGTGCCGCTCCTACCTGTAAATGGACTCTGAGGAAAAACAGTGCCGGGGTCCGGTGAGAATTTCACCGGGGGCTTGAAAATTCACACCCGCACAAGGTGTTGTTTAGGCGCCTGATAAACATGTGAGAAAATAATAGGCTGGAGAGGAGCGGCTGATTCAACCGGGTCGAGATCTAGATTTCTGAATAATTAACTTTGTGATCAAGACGATATCAGTCTGTTAGTCTGTGTTTGTTAGGCAGGAGTGATGAGAGAGAGAGAGAGAGAGAGAGAGAGAAGACTCGGAAATGAGAGTATCTTGGAAACCAGAGTTGTGGATCTAATTGAGGCAGCAAGCAGCCATATGGGCTAGTGTGAAAATAGCAAACGATATCAGTAAGGGAGGAAAACGGAGTAAAAAAAGAGAAGAACAAGCAGCCTACAACACGAAGTGTACGCGGCAAGAGCCAAAAATTTCTCCAGCTGTAATGGACAAAAGCGACTCGCTTTTTTAAGCGTGGCGTTGGCACGAAGCTCTCCACGCTATTCTGATCCAGTCTCTCTGCCCGCAACAGGGTATGAATGAGTGAACCACCATCCTGCAGCCCTGAAGATGCACGGACGCCAGCCACAGGAACCAGGCCAAGAAAGAAAAACAAAGGGCACGAGCCGCTCCTCCCCGCGCCTGATGTTCCCGGCTGCCTGTTATCCGAGGTGTTAATTGGCAAATTCGGTACAAGTCAAGAGCGCGTTCCCTGCCGTCCTCGTGCAGCCAGGCGAGGTCATTAAACCGAGAATGGATTCTCTCATGCTGCCTTAACCCTTAAAGCACTCTTTCTTTCACATACAGCCTTCCATCCATCTAAGGATGGGGAATATAAATGACTAATTTAAACAAAGGCCTTAGCGGCTCGAGGTTTTACTATCCCGGTAGTGCTTCAGGTATAATATTCCAAACAAAATTCAAAAGACAGAGCAAATTGTGCTCTCAAATGTGTATTTAGGTATTCACTTCATTTTGGCCTGTGTAAACATGTAAGACAACTGTCCTGAATAACAAAACCTAAATAGAAAGCATCAGCATCATCATTATGCATGTTGTACAATTGTTTAAAGGTCCTCCACAATTTCACAGATTACCTTCTTTATCATTAATTCTCTTTGTAGTCACCCATAAGTTTAGTCACTGTCCATTCAGTTGCCGCAATGTAGAAGCCCCTCCCACTGACACGGATTGGCAGTGTCACAGATCCCGGCTTAAGCCGGTCATGACTTTTATGTTGATATCTTCACAGGCTTTTATGTTGGAAGTTCACCGTGTCGCCGCCATCTTGTTTTGTTTTATCCACATGCTTTCACGATCTAAAACTCAGGTGTTTTGTGTTAATAATTATTTGTTATCTCATGTATTTAGTCCTTGTCTTGTTGTGGGTTTGTTGCAGTGTGTCCTGTCGTTCACGTTCATGTTTTTGTACATTGTTGGATTAAACTTTGGGAGAAAACGTAACCCTTCATGCTCCTTTCTGATCTAATCCTCGAAGTGCACGTGAGTCCACCCTGCCTCGTCCTGGTGACAGTAGTTTTTTGTGACAGGCAGGTTCGGGACCGCACCAATACTGCAAATTCAAACTTAAATTCCTGTGCAAATTGAATCTGTATCGCATTTTTTTGTTGCTGCTTGTTCATTACATTTGGATTGATTGCAATTACACACAGCACTCCTACCACATCATAAAACCAATTGCAAATACAATTAGCTAAATTTTGTCCAGAATGTCATTCCATAGGCGTTTGATATAGTTTCTATTCCAATACTGCTTCAGAAAGTCAATAAAGTTAAAAGTCATAATTAAAACTGAAGTCTGGATGCAGCCAGAAATGTAGCCCTTCTGGAAACATATTCAAGCATCCAAGCAAAAGAAAAAATAAGTTATTACACTCCAAAAATGAAAAGGAAAGCAGATCTCTTTGGCATTCTCCATTCATTACCAGAAAGGCCACTGGTGTCACAATCAAAACCTGCTGGAGAGTTAAAAATAAAGCACATGCAGGAGAGAAAAAAAAAATCACATCCTTCTACACAGAAGCCCTTTTTACATCATTCAGAATGAGATGATAAACCAATTTGACCAATGTTTGCCACCGAGGTGGCCCTTGTAACCATGCAGTGAACCAATTAAAAGCAAGATATGTTTGGACAATGTTGACTCGAACCCTTTGTGTTGCCGTAGCGAGCACTAGTGGTTGTGACACTGCGACTGTGGTGGTGGCCTGCTGTCTCAAGCCTCCCTCAGCATCGCCCGCGTCCTCTGGGGCTCTGGGCGCGATCTCACCAATGCCTCTGTCATCACTTGCTGTGACTGCCAAATCTCTGCTCCAGAATCCGAGGGCTCACGAACCGCCATCCACACAAACACACACACAGGCTCTCGCTTCAACACTCCCGGTGCAGGGCCTGTTGGGAAACATGCAAACCTCCTTCTCTCTTCTGTCCTTGCTGCTGGTCTAGATCCCGAATCGCACCCTTCTTTGAATGACCCCTTGTATTTCTCACCCCAACCTCCAGAAAGATCCAATCATATTCTCTTAAATTCTGTACAAATTTGATCTGCTGTACAAAACACATGCTCAATGTAACTCTCAAAAGTTGACTCGCACACGCGCGCACACTCACACACACACACACACACACACACACACACACACACACACACACACACACACACACACACACACACACACACACACACACACACACACTGCTTTATTGAGGAAACAAGTCTCATGGTGAGAGATAATGTTAGAGAAACAGGCTAGAGTCGTTACCTGACCCATCATTTCACACAAACACTACTGACATGGCTCACCAGTGTTTGCTGGAAAAGGCAAACGCACATACGCAAGCGAGCCCGCGCACGCGCACGCACTCATTATAAAACACTCAACACAAGAGTGTGAGAGAAGACACTTCTGATCAAACTTCATCAGCCACAGACTTCCGTTAATTAACACTACATATTAATTCCTCCATCTCTCTCCCTCTCTCCGTTATTTGGCATTACTGCAGCAGAGACTTCATTTTCTTCTTCTTCTGTGTTGAGGATTTGGCTGTACAAACAGAATCAGCGAGATTCGTTCTGTGTTTACTGAACATGATACAGTCGAACATTTTCTGAACATTTTTGGACCAGCTAAATTAATGTATTTGGAGCGTCATTATCGAATTAAATCGAATATGAAAATTCAAGTATTTCCTTTGAAATTAATTAAATATGTGGATATTGTCACATGTGAATTAACGTATCTATTCGACGATCTGTTTATGTTAAAATATTATTAAAAAGTCAAATGCAAAACGAACCCCGTATTGACTCCATCATTCTTCACGTTACGGCATTTATTGAAAATTGGATAATCCAACGATTCCGACTTGGATAAGTGAAACGCAAAAACGTGTATTATACACGCTTCAACACTTAATCCGTTGTTTTAAAATGTTTAAAACATTTAAAAAAAAGAAAAATGCATAAGAAACAAGGTGGTAAATAAACATTTCAAAATAATAAAAAAAAATTATTATTATTATTATTATTATTATTATTATTATTATATAGGGCTTAACAATATCTTGGAAATAGGGCAATTATATACTTCCTATCATTTCCAGATATCAAAGCAACAGATGTTTAAAATGGTGCTAATTTAAAGTCATTACAGTGTTCGCGTTTTAGCGCGTGCCAATGGAATTTCATTGAAATAATTTAATACATTCCAATCCTACACATTTCATAATGAATTAGAAGCGCACTGTATGAGCCAAAAAAAGCGAAGGATGTCAAATACAGTATTAATCGAAGTCAAAGTGTTTTCACAATTCGATATGTGATTGTGTAAATGCTTTATTTACACAATTATAAAAAGTTATTGTTTATAATATTTAGGAGGAGCTCCATATACCGTCCAATAGCCGGGTTTGTTTTATTCAATTCTTTTTATTCAATTATTCAGACGTTTATTAGAGACGCGCGTCTAATGGAGACAGGCTCTTTACCAGAAATGAATTTTATATTGAATTGTATTTTATTGAATATTATATTATAATATATTTTATGCATAATATATAATACTCTATAGAATATTGTTCTGTATGTCTATACACACATACACAGTATACACATTTTACAACATTTATTACATGATAATAATAATTAACCTGTAATACACTGTATATTATCTACATTTTGTGTTTTTCGCCATCACTATTGAGATCATGTCAATGCCATGCCCTCACCCTCTCTCACTGTTTCTCTCACTCTCTCTCTCGCTCTCGGAATGAGCTGCGGCGGCGCGGAGCGTGTGATTAACATGCGGTAATAATGAGGGTGAGTCGGGTTCCATTGTTCTAACACCTCCCTCTCCTCCGCACCAATCTGTCAGCGTTCAGCCTCGAACGCTGCTCTCCACAAATGAACGGGATAATTAGTTGCCCCTCTCGAATGCTGCACTCTTCTCACCCCTGATTGCTTTCACCTTTTTGCTCCTGGCAATTTTGACACCTCGTAATCAGCCTGCTGCTTCTCTGCTCCATCCGAACCCTCGTCCTTTAATCCCCCCAAAAACCTGTGTGATGCAAGTCTGTCTGCACGACACCAGCCGAATGGGCTTTAAAGTTTGGATGTATTGTGTCCTCAAATCGACGGAGGGAGAGAATGAAAGGCAGAAAGTCAGAGCGAGACAAAAAAAGAAAGCGTGTGTGTGAAAGAGAGAGAGAGAGAGAGAGTGGGGGGGGTGGAGAGGAAAAAACACACATGGACCAAGAAACCGTCAGTGCAGCCTTTTCTTCCAAATAACGAGCGCTGACAGCGTAATTATGTACAAGCATCTGTCCAGGCCGAGAGAGACAGAGACCGATAGAGGGAGAGAGGCCGCGTTGTAGAATAAATTCCTGCGTTTCTGTGAGATGAGCGGGTCGCTGTGTTTATCCTAGTTGTGTCGCGGATTATGCGCAACACATGCGCGTTCTCGAGATGTAATATTCAGCATGACAAACACACGGCGACGCCACAGTTGTTGTTTTCGCTGGAGCGAGACAATGTGCCGGGATGCGGGATTCAAAGGACCGGGATCTGCGGGATTAGTGGCCTAACGGAAAGAAACCAGTCGCTAGAAAGCGAGAGAGAAGCAAATCGAATTTCACTGTCATTTAATCGCGATCATTCGTCACGTGGAATTTCGCGGAACAAAATTTGGAATAAGTTATGTACAGTACAAGCTTAAATAATTATGCCAGAATCAAAAAGTCATATGCAGTTTACATAAACATGCATTTTGAAATGCATACAATTGTACAATAAATGTTTCTCCATTCATTTACCACTATAGTAAAGCCAACTCCAAACAACAAAGGGATAAAGAGAGTAATAAAGTTACAAGGTAATTGTAATGCTTTTTTTTGTAATTCACAGACCGCAACTATTATTATATATAAAATGTTTGGCAGTTTCTAATTTATAATTATTAAACTTTACACACACACTCTAGATTAGAATATTTTCTCTACAACTGCATTCACTTTATTTTAACAGAGAAGAAACGAATTCTGCTAAAATAATACGGTATGACTTTAAAATCAGGACAAACTTTCTTCATCACTTAATAATTGTTTTGTACTGCAGTGTTGCATGTATCGAATAGAATATTGTACGTATGCGGAGACTAATGGAGTGTTTTGGAGGTTCGTCAGCTTCACCGCGCACGGTTTCCCTTTATCGCGAAAAACACAACAATGCACTTGTTTTTCCTTTTGCTAATTGGCGCGGAAACACATATTCACGTGACGAGAGGAGGAAATAACACGATGTTACTGACTGTCGGGATGCAGGAGGAAGATGAGCAGCTGATGGTCGCGATGAAGAGTTCAGGGTCTTGAGAGTCCGTCTGGAGCCGCTCCATTAGCGACCAGGCCAATGAATAATTCCCGTTAAACTGCGGGATAATTGCGCGTGAAACGTGCATTAGCCGACACCGGAAGCGGCGCGAGAAAAATGAAGTTTTTTAATTAACCCGCGCTACCTTCCGTCTGGCAGATGGTGTTTATCAACTGAGCGATTATAGTCGGATTATTCCTCATTCCTCCACACAGGTGCTACAGATGCTAATTAAGTTAGCAAAATTACTCTAATTACGACTTATTACATCCAAAACATTTCAATAAAGCAAATAAAAAATGTGACCATTAGGTGCATAACTACAACGTTAAAACGCTGTTACAATGAAACCCTAGACTTAAAAAAATTGATTAAATATTAATTTATGCATGTTTCTTATGCATTTACATATGTATACACACTGACATACACTGATGTCTATCTGTACCTGTCTTTCCAAATCCCTGAGCAGGACAAATCTAAACCATTTGAAATTTCAAATTTTGTGTATTCTCAAGATCTCAAGACATTAGCATGAAAATAAAACACCTTTCGAAAAATATATGCAGAGCAAAGAAAAGAGCAGCTATTGAGGTGCACATGGGGATGAGATTTAACACGCGCATCAGTCTCATTCGTGCTGACGTCGAGATCTCACACGTGCACGTAAGTGGCTGTGACAAGCAGTCCGCACTCACATGCGGCGATGGATCAGAGCGCGTCAGTCTGCGCTGCTCTTGAAGTGCGAGTTCAGGTGTTGGTACATGTGGTTTGTAGGGACATCGTCCTCACAAAATGAACATTTCTCTGCAGTGCTGCTCGCCGTTCCTGAAGGTCCCAGAGACGCAACTGGAGTCCAGAACACCTGTACACAACACATATGATACAAAAATACAATACACAGAAACCCACACAATACTTTACACAACAGAGCACGTGAAATACATTTACTTTTGCAAAACAGTAAAACCCACACACAAAAATAGACAGGTACACAAACAGACACAAATATACACCAAATACAACAAATACCAAAACATTACTGTAAAAAGTCGTAAAGTTTCCAGTTTTTTAAAGAACTTGAGTATTTTACTCATACCAAATTTAAACTCAAATACACCAATACATGTGGGAAAATATCAAAATAGGGAAAAAAAACCAACAGTCAGTCTGAGTCAAACTCAAATGTGCAAGAAAGTGTAGCTGTTAATTCATAGCTCGTAAATAGCATCCAGCACTTTCAGCACCCTGCAGATGGCGATATAACCTAGTCTGCCTAAAAAAAATAATACCGTTATAAAAAGATATCGACTTGCCTCGCACAATCAAATGTAACGAGTAACGTATGTCTCTATTCAACTGTAGTGGAGTAAAGAGTACGAACACTCAATCACAAATGTAGAGAGGTAGAGAGTAAAAGTTGCATACGTTTTTGATACTGAGTACATACATGTCTGTTCACACTCCCTGGCTCTCTGGCCTCTCTCTTCCTCCTTCACTTGCTCTCCCTCTCTCCCTCACTCCTATCTTGCTTTCTCATTAAGGTCTCACCATCTCACTCTGTGGACTCACCTGTTGAGGTCCTCGCACTCCCGATGCAGCAGCGCTGGGGAACGATAAATAAGACTCTTCCGACTCAAGTGCTTCCTCACGCTTGTCTGGAGCGCTATTCAGGAAGTCGTACTCGTCGTCTGTGTTGGGCGGGTACTTGACACTGAGGCCAACGAGGGATGAGAACAGGCTGAGGTCGGGTGCGGCCCCGCGGGACGCCAGAGAAGCGGAGGTGGTGGGGTCTGGAGGCCCGGGCTTCTGTGACTGGGCCTGAGGGGCCGTGTCTTCTGTGCACTGGATGGGCAAAGAGATCTGCTCTGGAGGAATACACACACACACACACACACACACGTAAGATCTCAGTGGCATCTTCAGAACTATACATCTATCCATCTTCTAATCCTGAGCTTCCATCTTAATCTCTCTCCAACCATAACTGTCTGTCACTTCTTGCCCAATCACCTCACAGTCTCACTAGTGCTTTTTTGTCAGTGTTTTGTCTGTGTTCACCTAAAAATCCCTTTAAGGAAGGTTCAAATTCTGTCTTACAACATCTTTCTCTCTGAATCGTTTACTTCCACTGTTTTTTCTCTCTCCCACTTTAGAAAAGTCACCTTGGAGTCAGTGGACAAATATCACTTTGACTGTGAAGCACAGAAGAAAAATTCCTGTCCTTGCTGAAAATATTGCCGAGTGATAGCGGCTTGTGTTGGTGAGATTTCAGAGCGGACGCGCTTCAGAACAGAACAAATCAAAGCGCTAATTGAACGTGCTTGTCCACGCCGGCTATTTCAGTGAGGGTCAGAGGTCGGAGGTCAGCGGAGCCCTTTCACTACAATTTTATCTCCACCACTTCTGCTTTTAATTGCGGGGAGGATGAAACGAAGAAAGGATTAATTACCAGCATCAGCACTGCACAAGCACTTCCATAATTACTAATGTGTTGTGACATTTCTAAAGTAATTGTAAGTCTGCAGGTTTTGTTAGATTTAATTGAATTAGAGCAGAAGGAAACGCACTCGGCTAAGGTGGTGTAACAGCGCTAATTTAATAAAAAAAAAAAACATTCAAAGTGTCATATGAAATCAGCTTTTCTGCGCATAGTTACCATTGGCCGACTCGTTTCCCCGCTGGATCCTTCTCAGCTGGTCCTTCTGACGCCGGGCTAAAGTCTGGATCCTGCGGAACGTTCCCTGGATCTCCTGCAGCGCGTTCGTCATGTCATTGCTGAATCACAGACAAGATCACACTCAGATAGTCCACAGAGATGTTCAATAAAAAAAAAAAAAAAAATAAAAAATATGGCGAGCATGCGTGTGTCTACATTAAAAAAAACAAGTTTCAATAATTATTAACAGAAATATATCCCACTCACTAACAATTCAAATTTCAAAATGTACAAAATAAATCAGTAACGCAAAGGTCACTAATGAATAAGAATAATATGATAAAATACACAAGTTTTTTTTTTTTTTTT
>SOMO01000152.1:210342-222045 GCA_028128575.1 Paedocypris carbunculus
CTCTCTCTCTCCCTCCCTCCCTCCCCCTCTCTCTTTCTCTCTCTCTCTCTTTCTCTCTCTCTCTCTCACTTGTTCATCAAATTGAATTTAAAGTTCAAAAACGCTTTTAATTGTAGAGATGCCGAGTAAACCACAGCAAGTTCATCCACACGCTCCTAACAAAGAGTTAGAAAAGCCCAAAGTGAGCAGCTTGACGGCGAACAAAGCAAAGGTAAGAAACGGCACAGACACAAAATCAATACAGACACATTTGTTTCTGATGAATATGAAGGCAAATATTTCTATTAATATTCTAAATAAATAAATGCAGACTAAGTAAATAAATGCAGTGTACGGGTTAAGAATAAATCCGTAATTGTTCTGGTCCTTCAATCAATAATCTCCTCGCTGAGAGAATAAGTGAGGGTGAAGGGGAACGTTATTGCTCACGTGAGCGATCCAGCTCTATGACATCACCCTGCCGCAGCGGTGACTGTATCCGTCACGCCCTGTCCAGAGCCCACAGAGTCAGCGGGATCATGGGTGATGCAGCACTGCCGTTCAACCGCTCTCAGCATCTCTCTTCCTCCATCCAGCGTCTCTCGTTTAACTCCTGGGTTGAGGCCAACATCTACAAGAAGGAGTGCGTCTTCTACCTGGAGGCTAACAGGTGTGGATGCGCATGAGTGTTCTTCTACTCTAGTTTACTTTATTTTAGTGTGTGTGTGTGTGTGTGTGTGTGTTGCTGATGTTGGTAATTATAGTATGCAGTCAGCATTTTTCTTTCTTCTCATATTCTGACCACTAACTCGAGTCACATTGTCTTTTTCAAAAAAATATTGCATTGTATTGATTTTATTGTCAATGTACCCATTTTGTTGCATCACTTATTGCACCTCGTCACCTCCTTGTAGCTTCACTATTTAAACTTCTCTATTCCTCTGTTTGCTGTGAGTTCACCTGTTAGTAGGTGGTTTCAAGTCAAGGCTTTGCTAATGCTAGTGGAGTCGAGTTCTTGTCTTCCCTCATGTCAAATTTTGAACTGTTTTGGGGTATTTCATTTTGCACCTGACAATATTTTTTCAATTTATTCAGATCGATATTTTCGGGTGGGGGTTTGTATTTGGAACTGTGTACAGGAAAGGGATTTGTCAGTGTGGTTATCCAGAGACCCAACACTGTGATGAGGCCTTTAAACCTAAGCTCTCGATGGGAGAGCGATGGGACATACAGCAACACGTCCAAGAGAAGAACACAGACGCATTTGGAGACATCAGCTTCGGGCTTGGACAAAAAACCAGCAAGGTGAAGTGCATCACATCTAACTACAGTTTAGTCCATCAGATGCAAGATTGAATTACTCTGATTTTTTGTAGACGTTTGTATCCTCGATGATTGATAGTCAAGCCTAAAAATGTGCAAAGATATCAAATATCTCAGTGTTCGAGATTCACTGGTATATATATGTAATAACGCGTGTGTACAGTATGTGCGCGTGTCTTCAGACACGTCCTGTGAGCGTCTGTATCAGCTGATGACGGAGACCTGGGGTCTGCGGCCACCAAACCTGCTGATCTCAGTCACCGGAGGAGCCAAAAACTTCTGGATGAAGCCTCTCCTGAAGAACCGCTTTCGTCGTGGCCTGGTCAAAGTGGCGTCCACCACAGGTGTGGCCGGAGCGAGCACTGGTGAGCTGTACTGATGCGTGCTTGTGCAGGTGCGTGGATCGTCACGGGCGGCACTCACGCGGGTGTGATGAAGCACGTGGGCATGGCCGTGCGGGATCACACGCTAGGGGACGGCTCTGCTGACAAACAGGTGGTGGTCATTGGCGTGACCCCGTGGGGCGTCATTCACAACCGAGAACAGCTCGTGCGACGGGGGGTGAGTGATTTGCGAATATCTGAAAATTCACATTTTAATGATTTATATAAGGTTTAATAATAAAATTTGCAACTTGTGACAAATCATGGTCACTGGTGAATACAATACTGTGCGAAATCACTATACTAGTTTTATACCAAGTTTTGTTTGGCTGAAGGGCCAAAACCAATGGTGTAAAGTACTTGAGCTAATTTTGCCTACTTTGTACTTGTGCTGAGTATCAAAAATAATAGCAAATTTACTCTCTACTTGACTAGATTTTTGATTGAGTATATGTATATTTTACTCCACCACATTTGAATGGCACGTGTCTACTGTGACTCGGTAAATTGTGTGTGCGACAAGTCTGCATTTTTTTTTCAACAGTGGGTAATTTCTTGGGTCTAATGAGTCATATTTACAATATACTTTTTACAGTACTTTTAAAGTATCCAGACTTTTGCTCAAGAATGGTTTTGAGGTACTATTTACACCGAAACAGAGAGAACGAAGAAGGTCACTATTGTGGTGTTACACAAACTATTTCCTCCAAATGAACACTTTAACTTTACAATCAGTTGAAGTACTCTAGATGTTTAAGAGAATAAAAAGAAATGAAACAAAAGAGGTTTTTCCTGGTCTTGCAGGGCTGTTTTCCAGCACATTATGCTCTGGATGAGAAAGGACAAGGGAGTCTCTGCTGTCTGGATGTCAATCACTCGCACTTTCTGCTGGTGGACGACGGCTCACACGGACGTTACGGCACCGAGATTGAGATGCGAACGCGCCTGGAGAAAATGATCTCTGAGCAGCCACTGAACAAAGGTGCAGGACAGCACCCACTTTCAATTCATTAGTTACATTTTCCAACACACAAATTTACACACACACACACAAATGCATATATACTGTACATGTATATGCTTCTAAAATGTATATGCTTCCTATATTTTCTTTAAAAAAGCATTACGATTATTGTTTTTGCTCTAGACAATAAAGCAAAGATACCAGTGGTGTGCCTGGTCCTGGAGGGAGGTCCAGGAACCTTAAATGTGAGTTTTAATCCCACCAGATGTGCTGATGTGTCATGTCTTCACTAACAAACCACACTCGTTCATCTCCAGACGGTCCATAGCTCTTTGCTGAAAAACACTCCTTGTGTGGTGCTAGAAGGTTCTGGACGTGTGGCCGATGTCATTGCTCAGGTTGCCACTCTTCACGTGTCAAAGATCACGCTCGGCCTCGTGCAGCAACTCGTCAAGCGTTTTTTTACCGAAGAAGATGAGAAATTCACTGAGGATCAGATGACCGATTGGACCAAGAAGGTACAGGATTACAGTTTTCAAATAAACTGCATAACATATAATAAATGTTTTCTGCTGGTTTTCAGATTCAGGACATTGTTCGTCAGTCTCATTTACTCACGGTTTTCCGCATTAGTGAGGATAAAAACAGTGATGTGGACATCGCCATTCTACATGCGCTGCTGAACGGTAGGATTCTCGTCTCTGAGCGTTGGTTGCAGGGTGATCGTATTACACTAGAATGGAGGAGACACAGGCTCTGAGCATCATGGACCATTAGAATGTGAACAGGCCTGATAGTTCCGGGATGGAGTCGGGTATCTTTTAATAAAATCTGTCTGGAGTCAGTAAATGAGCACACTGTTGGTGATGGATGGACTGTCAAGTTATTACAACCTTTTAGCATATATAGCATAATATGTAAGGGAAAAAGAAAATTGAGCCATGCACTGAGACTATAGGGCTCCAAATATGACTCATTATCTTATTGCCTCTTTTAACATCATAGCTCAGTCAGTTGGCGGTGCGTTTTCAACACCAAAAGTTGTGGTTTCGTTTGTTAACTTCGATTGGTCCAAGCACTGAGCTTAGTGGAACACCCAAATATTGATTATTGTAATTGTGTAAGGAAAAGGTTATGGTTTGATTTCCTAAACAGTTTTATTTGTTTACCAATTTTTATTTGTGTAAATCTCTAGTAGTGTGGCTTAGAATACAAACTACCTGATAACACAAATCATGTTTACATCTGAACAATCAAGTTTTCTTGATTCTGCTCCGATCAGGCTCTAATAAAGATCAGTGCTTGACCACACGTTTACACTCTGTCTCTCTGCTTATGGATAATACATTGTTGAAGTGGGGAAATGGAAAATCCTTATAGTGCTTTTTCAGCCTCTAGAAAGGAAGAGAGTGGCACCCGACAAAACTGGAAGAGGCCGCTGGAACTCGCTGTGGCATGGAACCGTGTGGACATCGCTCAGAGCGAGATCTTCACAGAGAAAAGCCAGTGGACGGTGTGTTCACTGACACCAAAAAAGTGTATATTACATAGAGATATGTCTGTGCAGCGTCACCATAAAGCAGAATCTACATTAGTAATGGCTGGTGGTAGTTCTAATTGTAATGAATAAAACACAAAACAAATATTTTATTGTGGGTTCAATTATCAGTTGTTCAATTATCAGTAAGTCACATGATAGCAATGTTTGAAAATGATAATGTTTCATCTCGTATTGATTTTTCACTGCATGCAATGTCCTAAAACAAAAACTGTGTATGTGTGTGTGTGTGTGTGTGTGTGTGTGTGTGTGTGTGTGTCAGTCCAGTGATCTCCATCCCACCCTGTTTTCCACTTTGGTGGGTGATAAACCGGATTTTGTGCGGCTCCTGCTGGAGAACGGAGTGTGTATATGGATGTTCCTGGAACGCGAGGACACGCTTCGTGAACTTTATTCTCACCTGCCCAGCTGCTTCTTCCTGCGCAAGCTGCTGAAACGGGCACAGCGGGGAGAACCTGCATCTGCTGCCAGAAAGATCACATTAAAGCATGTGTCTGAAGAAGTGCGCCGCCTGCTGGGGACTTTCACTCGGCCACTGTACGGTACCACCAAAGACATACAGTTGCCGGTAACAGCAAGTTTTTCTGGTTTAAAACACTTCACTCAACAGAAATTAGTTTGGTGGCACGTGTCATAATACAGTACACACTTGACATCCACAGAATTAATGTTGTTCCTTTTTTGAGTTCATATTTTTGGTGTAGTTACTTTTGTCCATTAGTCAATACAGTAAATAGCTTTCATTCTCTTTTATGTCAGTAGTTTAGTCTGCATTTTGGGGAGTTATTAATGGTAGTTACTAGACTAGTAAAAAAAAAATGGATTCGTTGTTGACAAATTTCTTTGATTCAAGACCAGAGAAAATTGTCGATTATGTTTTTGAATGAAGAAATTGTCGAATGATACACAATACATAAATATTTGTACTTTACAAATATTTATTCTTTGTACATTCAAACTTAAAAGGCTTTTCCACAAACGTACAAATAGTGTACTTTATGAATATCAAAAATATCAGTCATTTGCATTTGGTTTTTGTAGAATGCTAGATTTTTTTTCATTTTTTTTTTTTTTTTTTGCTATGTTAGAAAGTAGATTTATTCTGGAATTAAAACGAAATCTTTAGGGTTGAGAATATACGGTAATTTGGTCTTGTGTGGTGTGAACGTCAGGTTGAATCTGAAGGGCCGGGTGACGGAACCATGGTTCGTGACCCAGGTCGGGACCTTTTCCTCTGGGCCGTTTTGCAGAACAAAAGGGAACTGGCTGGCATCATGTGGGAACAGGTATCAAACACTTGCTGCTATTATAAAGATTCCGACATACAGAAAAATGTAAAAAAAAAAAAATCTCACACACAGAGATAGATGGCCAGAGAAAGGACAGAGAGATAGATGTAGTGTATAGATAAAGCCTTAATTAGTCCCACAATAATTACATGTACAATGTTGCAAAAGATGTAAAAGTCATAATACAGTGATTTGACCGGAAACGTGAATGCACAAGGCACTATTGTCTGATTTGAACATGAGCTGTGATGTCATTGGCGTGTCTTTGCAGTGTTCGGACTGTATCGCAGCCGCTCTAGCTGCCAGTAAGATCCTGAAGAAACTGGCTGAGGAGAGCCGAGATGCGGATGCCGAGGAAGCCAAGTCCATGAGGGAACTCGCCAACCATTACGAGGAGCAAGCTATCGGTACCTCGTCTGACCTCAGTGATTGACCCTTGACCCTGAGTGTTCTTCCTGTTCCAGGGGTGTTTAGTGAGTGTCACGGCTGCGACGCCCAGCGAGCACAGAAACTTCTGACCCGGATCTCGCCATCGTGGGGCAGAAGCACGTGTCTGTGGCTGGCGCTGGAGGCCGAGGACATGAGCTTCATCGCTCACTCAGGGGTCCAGGTGAAGAAGTTTGTCGGAATCACCATCATTTTTGATTGTTTCACCAGTTTCATGCTCATGCTCATGTGGTGTGTGTGTTGGTCAGGCTCTGCTGACTCAGATCTGGTGTGGAGAGCTTTCTGTGGATTGCTCTGTCTGGAAGGTTCTTCTCAGCATGATATTCCCACCGTTTCTTTACAGCGGCGTCTTATCCTTCAGGTACAAAACATATCTACAGACATATATATAATGACTGAGAACGAGAAGTAGTGATGCTTTTCTAACACCTGAGTCTGTGAGCTGTCCTCATATCATCTAAAGACACCATGATGTTCTCTTCCTCAGGCGAGATGAAGATCTCCAGCGAGAGAAGGAGCGAAACCTGGAATCATCTTCCAACGCTGACATCAAGCCTCTGCTCCGGTCTGTGACCTCTAATCTCTGACCTTTGAGACTAAATGTAGATCCCTGTTTTAATGCGGATCAGAGTTTTTTTTTAAATGCGTTATTTTTAACAGGGAACATATTTGCTTTATTTCTAGATTTTTTTTATTATACTTTATTATATTTTTGAATATACATATTAAATGTATTGCACTAAATGTACAATTACACTGAAAATTAAGTTATAGTGTGTTATTGTGGTTCTATAGACAATCTAATAGTTCTTCTCCGGAGCCTCTGAACATCATCTCGCGCCTGACGTGTTTCTTCACGGCACCGCAAGTCAAATTCTACTGGAACATCTCCTCCTACTTTGGCTTCCTCTGGCTGTTTGCCTTGGTGCTGGTGATGGACTTCCAGGCAACTCCGTCGTGGAGGGAGATGGTGCTTTACGTGTGGCTTTTCTCGCTGGTGTGTGAGGAGCTTCGACAGGTAGGACGCACACACTCACACACTCACACACTTGTCATGTCCGTCTGATGGTCCTGAACGCTCTTCTCTAACAGCTCTGTTTTGACTTTGATGGCCCGGGCTTTAAAAAACAATCCCAAATGTACATCAGTGATTTCTGGAACATTCTGGATGTGCTGTCGATCCTGTTGTTCATCTCGGGTCTGGTCTGCAGGTACTGTCTGTATATATTGATACTATCGATATATATATCGAGTGTGATCACACTCTTCTCCACAGGCTCCAGGCCTCGGCTTCTGTCTTCTATGTGGGGAAGGTTTTACTCAGCATCGACTACATCATCTTCTGCCTGCGGCTGATGGCCATCTTCACTGTCAACCAAACCTTGGGCCCAAAAATCATCATTGTCAAGCGGATGGTACGTCTCATTGCTGATGGTCACATTGTTCTATGAGCTCAGAATAATTGTACCTGAAGGTTTTTGTTTGGCAATATTATTAGGTTAGGGTTTGATTGTCTGAAATGTTGGGTCTGAGGGTTTGATTGGCAGAATTTTTGGCTCTGAATATTTTCTTTTTCAGAATAGTTGGGTTTAGCTGCAATGTTGGGTCTCATGCTTTGGTTGCCTGAAATATTGGATCTTGGGGTTTGATTGGCTGAAATGTTGGATCTGAGTGTTTGATTGGCTGAATTGATTGCTCTGGAAATTTTCTTTTTCAGAATTGTTGGGTCACTGTAATTGATTGGAAGAATTGTTGGCATCTGTGTCTTTGCAGGTGATGGATCTCTTCTTCTTTATGTTCCTGCTCAGCATCTGGGTGGTGGCGTACGGCGTGGCCAAACAGGGTATTTTGATTGAGAATGAAGAGAGGCTGAACTGGATAATTCGCGGAGTCGTGTACGAGCCATACCTCATCATATTTGGCAACGTCCCGACAAACATAGACAGTAGGTTTTTAAAGTGGTTGTCACGGTGATGAAGTCATGTTTCCCCGAACCGTATGGAGGTGTAGAATGACCTCTGACACGTGTGCGCAGACACTCAGTTTGATCTGAGCAGCTGCAGCGCAAACGCCTCAGATCCTCTGAAACCCAAGTGTCCGATCCTGGACGAGCAGAACGTGCCAGTGTTTCCGGAGTGGCTGACCATCACCTTGCTGTGTGTTTACCTGCTGTTTGCCAACATCCTGCTGCTCAACCTTCTCATCGCCATCTTCAAGTCAGTACATCACTAAACCAGACCAGATGTACAAGAGATGGGGAAGAATCTGTCTGGAAAATTTGATGAAAAAGTATTAGGAAATATTTTGTATAGTTAACTATAATGAACTAAAGAGAATCATTAATCAATAATGGGATTGAATAACTTTCCTAAAGTGAGTAACATTTCTTCAAGTTTTAATTTTGACTGTGCTTCAGCTACACTTTTCAGGAAGTGCAAGACAACACCGACTGCATCTGGAAGTTCCAGCGCTACGAGCTGATCAAGGAGTATTACAGCCGACCTGCTCTTCCTCCTCCCTTCATCCTCCTCAGTCACCTGATGCTGCTCATCAAAGCAGTGGTGCGATGCTGTCTTCCGCTGCGCCTGCGTCATTCCCTACAGAACACTTGTGTCAGTGAGTCAGACGCTCAAGTGTGTGTGTGTGTGTGTGTGTGTTTGAGTGTTTGTGGTCATCAGTTAGCGCGTCTGTGTGTGTGCAGGGCAGATGCTGCCAAAGATTGAGGATGAAGAGCTCTTGTCGTGGGAAGCTGACATGAAGGACAACTACCTGACCTCTGTGCGTCAGATCCGCAGTCAGAGCACTGAGCACCGCATCCACGACACCGCAGACAGGTCACTCCTTTTCCGTTTTGATTAATGCTTATAATAAATTAATTGACTATAATGAGTGTGTGCTCACAGGGTTGGCGTCATGTGGGACCTCATGGAGCGGGAGCAGGATGTTCTCTCAACCCTTGGCATGGCGAAACGTCTGGTCCAGCTGGAAGAGCAGGTGCCGGTCAAAGCTTGAATAATAAAGGTGTGACTTTGAGATACGTGTTGTGTTTTTGTGCAGGTCTCCGAGTCGAGAAAAGCTCTGAACTGGATCATAGACGCTCTCAAATCACAGGGATGTAAGTCTGAGCTGCAGCTGCCTCTCATAAGTGAGTCCCAGTTCCAACATCCCACTGTCAGACATCACACTAGCACAGGAGAAACTAGCCACAATAACTGCTGTTCTCCAGCAGGTGGAGGCAGTGACCGCTCTTCTTCAGCTGGTAGATGTAGTGACCGCTCTTCCCCAGCAGGTGGAGGCAGCAAGGCCACGGAGGTACTGGACCTTGATTGTTACTCTAAATGCCCACGTATGGTTCCTTTTCACGTCGGCCGTGTGCTCTGTTTCAGGAAAAAGTATCTCTGCCTCCCGTCCAGCAGAACGGAAGCCTGAAAGAGCCAAACCGAACAAACCTCTGAACGCCCGATTTTAAGCAATGTTTTTCAAAATGAAGAAAGCACTTATGTTGAGTACGGATGAATATCACGCATTCCTGGGTTTTTGATAAATCTGAGCAGGGAGCATTCCCACTAATTATATAATTACACTAGTAAAAATCACAACATTAGTAAGAAAAGCTATTGCCATTAACTGTTAATTGAATACATCTAAATAAAGAACTATAAAAGCCGTATCTGTCTGTTTAAATTTGAATGTTTGAATCGTTAAAAATGAATCGCTTTAAGTTATTATAAATCTGTATTTATCATGAGTTTAGATGTACGAATGCAGCAGGTGTACTGTGCAATAATGTACTAATAAACTGTTTCGCTCGCACGTGAACACGCGATGGTTGTTGTTGGATAAGCATATAGCACAAGCGGAAGGCGGTACAGCTCCGCCCCTTTTCTCCATCATTTTATTCGCTGGCTCTTCTACTTTGAGAATAGACAGACAATCTAACAGGGGTTTTGTTGAAATGATAGAAGTTAATTAAAATGTAAACGCTTATTTTAATCAAGATTTAATTATGAAAATGTACTAAAATCAATATGCAAAATCCATAAAGTTACCGTATTTAAAAAAAACATCTTAAAACTGTGCGAAATTAATTCGAAAATGAGAGAACTGTACCCATTAATTAGTAATAAGTTTTATGCAATAGAAAATACATTAAATTACATTACATATTCATTGAATATAATTTTAGACATTTTAAATTCAAATTGAATTAAAATGCATATTTTATACTCAATGTCTGTAATTGCATATACGTTGGTATATTTATGCCCATATACATTTGTGTTGATATAACTGATACATTTTTAACATATTAGTTTTAATATTTCAGTATTAAGTGGGCGGTCGCGTGTAACGCTGTACGTGGCTGTACAAGAGATCGATGCCGTCTTCATACTGTACATGTCAGATGCTTTTATTGATCAACCATCGTGACGTGATAAAAGCACGCGCGTAACTGAATGCGATCTATTTTTATCCTCCGCCGGTGCAGGTGCACAGGTCGCAGTGGGCGGAAGTGACGCAGGAGCTCACGAGATACGCATCAAAGCATCGGGATTAGAGCGTCAGACGGTCCTCCGCAGAGCAGCCGAGAGACACGGTGAGATTCCCACACTGATACCGACGATCCTGCGGGGTGATCGAGCGCGAAAGCATCGGCCAAGGGAACGAGGACGCGTTTCGCTGGTTTCGTCGGTTTGTTTGAGCGGATTCGGAGGTGAGTCCCGCCCGGAGCGCGTGAAGTGATGATCCCCGGTGCGTTCGCTCTCCTCGCGCTGTGCTTTACGCGCTCTAAAATGCGATGTGCCCTTTTAATCTGCCCCGGTTGGGCTTTGTCGTGTCTGTTGTTGCCCTTGTCTCGGTAAATCTGTGAGGCGTGTGTCGTGGTGAGGTTAGTCATCGCTCTTTGGTCTTGTCCCGCAGCCTGGATGCAGATTGACACAGGCCGGTCCGATCGTGAGGGGGATAAACACAAACCCGTGGATTAATCTAGATCGTGTAGCCGGACGGTTGGGGGATCGGACTCAAACGTGTATCGGCATACTTTAATCTCTTATTTTGTGTGCTTTTTATTTCGGGTTGCTGGGTTTGTGTAGGAGACGGTATCTAGACTTTTTTTCCCCCCTGGATATTTGTCTATTCCCCAATCTGTCTATTATAACCCTCCTTATTTATGGCTATCGGCTTTTTTCTGTCACTCAATGCTTGTCTTTTGACTGTCTTCTCTTTGCCTGTTTCTCTTAGTCTGTCCTTCATGCTTTCCTTTTGTCACTTTATACCTGCCTGTCTGTCTTTCATTCTACATTTCTTGTACTGTACATCTATTTTCTCTCTCTGTAAAGGCTGGATGATTATATTTAGCAATAATGATTTTCTGAAGTAGAATGCATCTTCATCAGGCTGGGGACATACTGTGATGGACCTGTACAAGCACTCTTGTGGAGATCAAAACTGAAGTTTGCATTTATTCTTTTTCCTGGTCAAAGAAGATGATGAGTCTGTGTCAAGTGTCAGAGACGGAGTGGATGTTTGACATGATGTTGAGTTACGTTACATTCTGTCCGCTGCTTTCCCTATCTGTTTATTGACCCTGGTGTTAAATAAGGCGAGATTCTCTGACAGAGAGACAGTTGATCTCATTTAGATGGTTGTCGTCTGTGAGTATCTGTGGAAAGATCATTTCTACCTCTGAGTGTCAGTAACCAGATGCTGCCATCATCAGTTACAGTTTCTCTCTCTCTCTCTCTCTCTCTCTCTCTCTCT
>SOMO01000152.1:228466-247834 GCA_028128575.1 Paedocypris carbunculus
TAGTTGTTTGGTTGGATGCAAGATCTGCAGGAGCTTCTCTAGGTGCCCTGCATGCTGGGTTACGGACGTATTGAAAATGACCATTATTTCTTGCAGTTTAGTAAGTACTTTTGTGCGTGTGTTTACATACACACTCCTATTTATAAATATATAGACACTCATCTATACTTGAACACACTCATGTATGGAAGAGCAGAATGGGTTGCGTAACTGAAACAGCGGATTATAGAATGTTTGTGCGTGTGTGTGTGTGTGTGTGAGCGCATGTGCCAGATGTTTGGTTTTTAGGTCTTCTAATGCAAATTCTGCTTTAATCTCAAAGCTGGGATCAGAACACTACTGTCATCGTCTGTTCTTGTCTCCTTGTTCATCGTTCTCTTGCGCTTTCTATTCACTCCTTCTTATCTCCTTTTGCTTTCTTTAAATTTCCTGCAGAATAGGGATAAAACTGTATGTCGACGTTTCAATTTCAACAAAGTAAAATTTATTTCTTTCTGCACGAAACTGTAATTGCAGATACTGGCCACTACATCTCTGTGGCACTGCGTTTAAAATGTCTTCATTTAAAGATACGTTTATCCAATACGGAGCAATGTTGAGCTTGTTCAGTTCAATTCAGAATTAAAATCGTGTTGTTTAATTCCTCATCAGTTTTTAAGATCACATCTTTATCATGTTTACCACAGGTGTGTCATAAACCAGCCGTGTCACTCGTTTCCGGTCCATGCACACGCACGGCACCATGGGAAGCTCCCCGGAGGTGCTGTCCTGGACCTCCTGTCCCAGTCTGCTGGTGGGGAAGTTAAAAGAGGAGTTGAAGCTGTCGGTGGTGGGAGACTCCATGAAGAAACCCAACGGCAACATCTCTCCTCAAGCCTTGCCACCTCCGCAGATCATCAGCGACCTGGCTCCGCCCACCACGCTCCCCCTGCAGCACCTGCAGCTCCCGTGTCAGGACGAGGAGCCGGGCGGCACCAGCCCTCCGTGCACCGCCCTGAGCGAAGACTCCACCCGAGAGCAGTTCGAGAACAGCGTCCTGCAGCTCCAAGAGCACGAGGAGGCCGACTCTCCGGGGTCCTGCGGCCAAGGCGGCAACGGGAGCGGTGGCGAGGAGAAGAGCGATGAGAACGGTTGCCCGGTGGACCAAAACATGGACGACATGCACCATCATCACCCTCACGACGAACTGAAGCTGCACTTCCACCGAGCCGGGAACGGGAGCGGGGGCTTCCTGGAGGGGCTGTTCGGCTGTTTGAGGCCGGTGTGGAACATCATAGGAAAGACGTACTCCACCGAGTACAAGCTTCAGCAGCAAGGTGACTGATGACTTTATTTTATTGTTAGAAATGTGATCTTGTTCAGACACATGCATGTATGGGTCAAATGGAGACTCTGTTTTATCAGAAACAAACTGGGTTGCTTTAGATAAAAATGCACCACACTCTCTCTGGGAATCAAACTTGATAAACTTTGTGGCTTATAAGATGGTGATCAATGGGATGAAGGACTCAGGTGAGCGTGAAGGTTGATGATGTTCTTCTGTGGCTCCGCAGAGATGTGGGAGGTGCCGTTTGAGGAGATCTCCGAGCTGCAGTGGCTGGGAAGCGGAGCTCAGGGTGCCGTGTTCCTCGGAAAGTTCCACTCGGAAGAGGTTGCAATCAAGAAGGTCCGGGAACAGAACGAGACTGATATCAAACACCTCCGCAAGCTGAAGCACCCCAACATCATCAGCTTCAAGTGAGTCTAACCGTAACAGACAGACATTTCATTAAGAACTTTTGGATTTAATATCTTCTCTCTATATATATATAACACAGCACAGATAGTTTCTGACTTGCCAAGTTAATTCAGAACATTTCTAAAGTGTTTGTAAATCACAGTAACATAAAGACACACATTTCTTGTCCTTCATACATGATTTGTGTAGTCAATCTTTTAAATCATTAGTTACTTGAAGAAACAATCTCCTTTAGGATTTTCCTAATGTATTAGACAGCACAGTGTGTGTGTGTGTGCACGCGCATGTATGTAACTGGTGTGTTTGGAATTTGTTTATGCATCTGATCAGGAATCTGTGTCTGATTTGTGTGCAGGGGCGTGTGCACGCAGGCGCCGTGCTTCTGCATCATCATGGAGTACTGCGCTCAGGGGCAGCTCTACGAGGTCCTGCGGGCCGGACGCAAGATCACGCCACAGCTGCTGGTGGACTGGGCATCAGGCATCGCCAGCGGCATGAACTACCTGCATCTGCACAAGATCATCCACCGAGACCTCAAGTCTCCAAAGTGAGGACCAACAATTATTGTAGATTCGTCACATTATCTTCATCGAAACCCCTGGAACTGTAGTTTTCCCAAACACAAATGTTGTGTTTTCTCCAGTGTGTTGGTCACTCAAAGCGACACTGTGAAGATCTCAGACTTCGGAACATCTAAGGAGCTCAGCGACAAGAGCACCAAGATGTCCTTCGCCGGCACCGTGGCCTGGATGGCGCCGGAAGTCATCCGCAACGAGCCAGTGTCCGAGAAAGTAGACATCTGGTGAGCGTGTTATCCTCTGCTCTGGTCCTGAAGACCAGAAGAACATGAGTGACAGGAAGTGTGGTTCTGCAGGTCCTTCGGGGTGGTGTTGTGGGAGCTGCTGACGGGTGAGATCCCCTATAAAGACGTGGACTCTTCTGCCATCATCTGGGGTGTGGGCAGCAACAGCCTCCACCTGCCTGTGCCCTCCACCTGTCCAGACGGCTTCAAGATCCTAATGAAGCAGACCTGGTGAGGGCCACTGCTCCTGGATCAGCACACACACTTCATCTTCGTCAGTAGCAACAACGTTTCTATCGCTTTTCTCGCACCGGCAGGCAAAGTAAGCCCAGGAACCGTCCGTCCTTCAGGCAGATCCTGCTGCACCTTGACATCGCCTCAGCCGACGTGCTTGGCACTGCACAGGAGACCTACTTCAAATCTCAGGTGAGCCCATACGGTTGGTGGGGCAAATTGCGGGTCATTATCGGGTAATACGTAAATGCTTGGAAAAATGTAAGTTTGTTGCTTCAAAAAAAGTGATGGTGTTGTTTTTTATACCAGGGGGAGTGGAGAGAGGAAGTGAAGAAGCACTTTGAGAAGATCAAGAGTGAAGGAACCTGCATCCACCGGCTGGACGAGGAGCTGATTCGCCGCAGACGAGATGAGTTGAGGTGAGCCTTGCACACACACACACACACACACACACACACACACACACACACTGAAGGTCATCTTGCGTTCCAGACATGCTCTTGACATCCGTGAGCACTATGAGAAGAAGCTGGAAAGGGCCAATAACTTGTATATGGAGCTCAGTGCCATCATGCTGCAGCTGGAAGTGCGAGAGAAGGATCTGATGAAGTAAGAGTCTTTACACACTCAATCTTATTAAATGTCAAACTAGTCATGAAACATAAAACGGGGCCAATAAATAAGTAGAAAACATTGATAATAAAATGTGCATTTTCTAGATGATTCTAACGTGTGTGTGTGTGTGTGTGTGTGTGTGTGTGTGTGTGTGGCAGGAGGGAACAGGCAGTAGAGAAGAAATATCCCGGAACATACAAACGTCACCTGGTGCGGCCCATCGTCCGACCCAATGCGGTGGAGAAACTCATCAAGAAGAAGAGCAGCATCAACCACAAGCCTGGAACACAAGCCGCAAAGAGGTAATAAACACATTATTTCAGCTTTGTCGTTATTTGTTTGCTCTCTCGGTTCTACAAGTTATTGTTATGTTACGTGCTAAAGCTTATCATTAAATTTGTTTTTGTTTTTCACAAATACTTTATCCAACACCAACAAAACTTTGGAAAATTCTCAAAATAATCTTATGGCTATAAATGGTTACTGCAGAAATTATGATTCCTATTTTTGCATCATAGTCAACAACCTGTTGAAAAACAGCCTATATATGATCACTATATGTAATAATATTTTCATATATCTCCGTATATGATTTTAGTTTTATAAATATATAATATTTGTCTAAAAATAGTGTTATTTTGTGTAAAGTGTTTGCACAAAAGCCTTTACAGTTACATAAACGTTTCCGGGACAGTGGAAACAGGGCTGATAATTTGTGGTTAAAGTCAGTGATACTTCTTGATGTTCCTGAAACAGCATCCGTCATGAATTCTTCATCCGTTCATACGATCTGTTTCAGGCCGGATCTCCTTCGCTCCGAAGCCGTTCCTAGTATCGAGCCTCTGCCTGCCCCGTCCCCGCTGTCCGGAAGCCCCCGGATGTCCACGCCGCCCGGAAAGAGCCGGTACCGCAGCAAACCCCGTCACCGGCGGGCCAGCAGCAAGGGCAGCCAGAACGACTTCCCAGCAGCACTGAAGCCCAGTCCCGTCCCAGCGGAGGAGCAGCAGCCGCTCCAGGCTTTCCCACCTCACCAACAGCCCCTGGTGGAGGGTCCCGTGCACCCGCTCCAGAGCCGCGAGACCGCCGTGGCCACCTGCGCCAACAACCTGCGCTACTTCGGCCCCGCCGCCGCCCTCCGCAGCCCCCAGACGGACCACCTCCAGCGCAGACTGTCCGGCTCCAGCCCCGACCTCATCTCCACCGCCGTGGACGCCGACTCTCGCCAGCGCAGGTCCTCCACTCCGCCCTGCGTGGGGTCCGGCCCGCTGTGTGCCCGCTGTCAGGCGCACCCTCTGCCAGGCTGCAAGCGCTGCCAGGACACGGCCCCCGGTCGCCCGCTCTACTCGCTGCTGAGCGCGTGTGATGGGACGCCGCCTGCAGTGAAAAAGGAAGTGATGTCAGAGGATGAGGACCAGGGAAAGCGTTCAGAGTCTCCAGCAGGAGTGATGCACGTGCTCCGGCCTCTCAGAAAGGTCCAGTGCAGCCCTGATCTCAACACTTTGATTCCAGTCAATTTAACTGCAGCTTTTTGGAAGATCTAAATCTAAAAAATTTACTTGATGTAGAAAATCTTAATCTGCTGCAATATTTTTGATTAAGCATAAAAAAAATGTAATTGTTTAGAAATATTTTGTTATTGTTTATTACATTACACCACACACACTCAGACACACATTGAACAAGAGGGAGATGGAGGAGGAGGAGAGAGGGAGATAATTTATTCCTCCCCGTGACCCATATTTATCATTCATTTCCTGTTTTTTCTCCATTTCTACTCACATGCGCCCCCCAGTGGTGAGCTGGAGTAATTTATTTTTTCCTGATCAGCCTGACTTCACCACACTCCTGCAATACAAACACTAGTAGTCAGTTTGCCAATAAAGTTTTCCAAAACGTTTAGGTTGCAAACAGATAAAGTAGTGAAGGTTTGCTCCTAGTTGTATTGAAGCATCACTCAGGTCTATGTCGTGTCCATCAGGTCGGGGACGAGTCATCAGAGGAGGAGGAAGGAGAGGTGGACAGCGAGGTGGAGTTCCCGCGCAGACAGAGGTCAGACACCAGCCTCTCCTCCGGGTGAGAAGCTCCTGGAGCTCACTGATCTTCATCTGTCTCCTCCAGGCCTCACCGCTGCATGAGCAGCTTTCAGTCCTACTCCACCTTCAGCTCTGAGAACCTGTCAGCGTCCGATGGGGAGGAGGGCAACACGAGCGAGCACTCCCGCAGCGGACCCCTGGAGCAGCTCGGCGCCAGTCAGGACGAGCAGCTGGATGAGCTGCTGTCTCACACTCCTGAGATCCCAATCGACATCTCCACGCAGTCAGACGGCCTGTCAGATAAAGAGTGCGCTGTCCGGCGGGTCAAGACCCAGATCTCGCTGGGCAAACTGTGTTCTGATGAGCACAGCTATGAGGTGAATGGCTGCTTCTCCTCCTCCAGCTCTTCTTCTCTGCCTCCTCCTCTACCTCGCCCTTCTCTTTTACACCCCTGTTCCTTTTTCCTCTCTTTTTTCTCCTCCTCTTCAACTCCTGCACCTCCACTGCTCCTCTTCTCTTTTTTGAACGGCAGTTGGCATCCAAGTTCTGGTCCTCTTTCTCTCTTCATGCTGATTTTCTCTGGCTCCTCCTCCATCCCTGCCCTTATTTCTCTCCTGTTCCCCCTCCTCATTTGCATTGTAGACTTTCTCTCCTCCTCTTCCTCTTCCTCTCCCGCTCTACCTCCACTTCCTGCTCCTCCGCATCCTCTGCTTCTCTTCCTCTCCTGCTCCTCCACCCCTGCTTCTTTGCCTCTCCAGCTCTTCCTCCACCTCTGTTGCTCCTCCTCTTTTTCTGCTCTTTGACGCGTTTGTTCTTCTCCCGCTCAGAATCCGCTGCAGTTTGGAGACTCTGACTGTGACACCTCGGATGCGGAGTGCTCTGATGCCACCATCAGGAACAAGCAGCCCTGTGCCCCCTCTTCCTGGTGAGCTGTGAGACTCCGCCTCCACAGGAAACCACAGCAATAAGTCCACGCCTACTCTACCATCACCTTATCCACAGACAGGAACCAGCCCTTGCCGTAACGCTTCTCTTTCTCATTCAACATCTCAGGCAGATTCCTCAGACGTGATCATGTAGCTAGAATCACATGCGTCGTTTGTTTTACTATGCGATGGAGGAAACCTAATCAGGAAGTTGGAGGAGCGTGTGTGAGGAGAAGTGACTGGCTTTGCTCCGTGAGAGACTATGTGTTCGTGTCCGTAAGGCCATTGTCTGCCTCTTCTCCCCTTTTATTTTTGCCATCTCTGCCAGTCACATGACTGCATATCCCAGCATGCCGGCTCGTTCAGCCAATCAGACAACGGCTGACCCACGGACAAACATTCGCTGGATCTTCCTTCAACAAAGCAGTGTTTAAGCCTCAGCAGATGTTCTCCTGATCTCAGGACTGTGTTTAAAGAGACTCTGCGGAGGTGCTGACGTCAGGCCCTGCACGGAATACAAGTATTACGTCCCTGCTGTTTTTATTTACGTGTTGATGTATTTATTTATTTGTTTGCATTTGAGATGCAGCGTCCTTTCAGATGAACCGACCTTGACCCCGCACAGGAAGTGAATGAGTGAGGTCCGCCATGTGAAAGAGCTCTATTTTTACACCAGGTCTATGTTTTCACTCTTTTGACTCAAAGGAAGCGATGAGATTTTGAAATATTATCGTGGCACATGAGCAAAGGGATGGTAACCACTTCCTGTGACTCATCAAATCATGCGAAACACATGTCGGACATTCTCGATAGTCATATTTTCAATAATGGAATTGTGTTATTTTGAGAGTAGTACCAGTTTTTGTATTTTAACTATAAATATTAAAACATGCAATAACTAAGTCACTGGATTATATCAGACGAGCCGTTCTATATTATTGATGAATGTAGTTTTCTAGTTGCTGGAAGGGTCAGAGGTCAGCGCTGGCCGGTCAAAGGTCAGGCGTGTGTTTCTCCCGAAGGGACGCTGCATCTCTGTCGGTCACTTTTGTATAAAATACATGAAGGATGCACAGAAACTACTGTAGGAATGTTGGAAAACCGTTGGAATGGCCAGATCTCAGTCCATTTAAAGCCGTTGAACAAATCTGAAGCCGATGAGAACAAAGTGGTGACATTCCGACCGACTTGGACATGTGAGGCGACATTTATTAGTGTTTCACGGACTGTATTACCGGTATGTTGGTTTTGTCTTTCCAAAGGTGCTTGAGTGTCGGAGTTCTGCTACCAATCTCCACATATCTCGAAATCTAATTCGAACTTACCTTGGATTGTCTTGGTTTGCTTGTAGCTGGTCTACACGGATGCTGGTGGTGAGCTCCAGAGTATTATTGTGAGGAGATTACTGGAGGAATTGTTGGTCACAGGATCCAAATGTCAGGGCTGTATGATGGTGTTCCCCTTCAGGAAAACGTGTGTAATCTGTATGTGTAGTTTTCTCCCAGAATCCCGCAGTGGTTGTCCTCAGTTTGTTTTGGCTTTAACGGATCTAATCTAGAATGAATTCCATCGTCAGCTCCTCCAGTTTGTCTCACTCAGGTCCCGCCCCCTTCCCTTAGTTCCACCCTGATTGGTCCTGATGTCCATTGGGGAGTTTACTGAGGAATCAATAAATACTGATGCTCCAGACTCTGCCTTCAGCCTCTTTTTTTTTTACACGTTTCTTCCTTATTGAAGCTCTGCTAAACACTCACCAGTTTGTCACTCACCAAAGTGTGTGTGTTTGTGTGTGTGTGCGCGCGCGCGTGCGTGTGACATAGCTGATTAGAAAATTGTGATAATGTCACACCAAACGCCATCCCGTGTTTAAAGTTCACCGCTTTTATTGCATCTGCGACTGAGGTAATAGGTGACGCAAACTCGCTGAGTTCAAACTCTCCGTGGAGCGTGCACGCGCCTGCTCCACCCAGCGCGCTTTCTTGACGGCGCACGCGCACGGAGCAGCTCCGTCCTTCTCCCAGACGAAGGTCAATACGGCGAGACGACACCCGCGAGCAGCTCGTTTACCGCGGCATCGTGAGTCCGACACAAGAACATCATGAGTCTGGTGGATTTTGAGAAGCTGCGGATGGCGGGCACGGGGAGAGCCATCGCCGCGCTCACGAGCGGAGGAGACGCGCAAGGTGAGACTCCTGATGTCACGTGACTTGTTTACGTCCGCGACCACACACACGCGTTATAATAAAACGAGTACGTACATGTCTGATTACATAAATCTATACATTAGTACATTTCATGCGAAATGCACTATAAGATTGTTCAATTATAGAATAGTTAAAACTTACAGCAATATTTGTGGTAAAGGTTCTTATATTCCACAAAAAAACGGTTGACGAAGTCCTAGTGAACGTGACCTTTGACCTCAGGCATGAATGCTGCGATCCGAGCCGTGACCCGGATGGGCATTTACGTGGGCGCCAAGGTTTATCTAGTGTATGAGGTGAAGTCATGTTAGCCGTTACACACACACACACGCACACACACATGATGGGTGACGTATGACGTGCTTCTGTGTGTTCTCAGGGTTATCAGGGGCTGGTAGATGGAGGAGATAATATCAAACTGGCCAACTGGCAAACCGTCAGTAACATCATTCAGCTGGTGAGGAGCGCGTCAGAACACACTCTCCGGAAGCCTCATTATTGAAGTGTGTGTGTGTGTGTGCAGGGCGGGACAGTGATCGGCAGTGCCCGCTGCAAGGCCTTCACCACGCGGGAGGGTCGACTGTCTGCCGCCTTTAACCTGGTGAAACGCGGCATCTCTAACCTGTGTGTGTGCGGCGGTGACGGCAGCCTCACGGGCGCCAACGTCTTTCGCTCTGAGTGGAGCGGCCTGCTGGACGAGCTGCTGAAGAAAGGTTGCACATTCATGTGAACGCATACANTACGCAAACACTCACATCACCAAAATTAATGGTCACTCACACACACTCCTGTACGTACACACATTATTCACACACACACTCACACAGCTGTGTGTCGTCCACTCGCAGGCAGAATCAGTGCAGAACAGGCGCGGCAGCACGGACACCTGAACATCGTGGGTCTGGTCGGCTCCATCGACAACGACTTCTGTGGCACCGACATGACCATCGGCGCCGACTCCGCCCTCAACCGCATCACGGAGATCATCGACGCCATCAGCACCACCGCGACGAGGTGTGACGTGACTTTCTGCCTCACACACTTGACACGCCTCGGCCTGTCTCACTGACATTCCTCACATTCCGTCGCGTGTGTTGCTGCACGTTTGTGTTTCAGTCATCAGCGCACATTTGTTCTGGAGGTCATGGGTCGCCACTGCGGGTGAGTCTTGTGTCCGGCCGGGTCTCGTGAGCGTGTGTGTGTGTGTGTGACGGCGCACTGTGCTGCAGGTATCTGGCGCTGGTGTCGGCTCTGGCCTCTGGAGCTGATTGGCTGTTTATCCCGGAAGCTCCGCCTGAGGACGGGTGGGAGGAGCTAATGTGTGCTCGACTGGGAGAGGTGACGTCACTTAATAATACTCCTTTAAGTGCCTGTGTATGTGTGTGTGTGGTGATGTCATACGGAACATTAGCGTGTGTCTGAACTCAGAGTCGCAGTAAAGGATCCAGACTGAACATCATCATCATCGCTGAAGGAGCCATCACCAGGACAGGAGAAGCCATCACGTCCAGCTACGTCAAAGACGTCAGTCATCTTCTCCATCATTCTTCCTTCCTCTGCCTCTCTCCCTTTTTTCACTACACTTCTTCAGTCTCTTTCACTCCCTTGTCTCACTCTTTCTCCCCATCCTCATTATATCACTCATTGGTTCCATCTCTCTCTCTCTCGTCCTTCCCTTTTTCACTTTCTCAATCTCTCCAACATTTGCTCACTTCTAGATTTTCTCTCTGACTGCACATTTCTCCCTAGTTTTCTGACTCTTTCACATCTTACTCATTGTCTCAATCTTTCAATCTTCCTCACTTCCTCACTCTCTTTTGCCCTTCCTAATTTACTCACTCTTTTACTGTCTCTCTTTTTCACACTTTATAACAGTCTGTTCAGCTGTCAGTCCTCACGCATGTGTGTGTGTGTGTGTGTGTGCGCAGCTGGTGGTGTCCAGGCTGGGCTATGACACGCGTGTGACGGTTCTGGGTCACGTGCAGAGAGGAGGGACGCCATCAGCGTTTGACAGAGTCCTGGTGAATCTCTTTCTCTCTCACCGTGTGTGTTTCAGCGCTGTGTGTGTTGACCGGTGGTGTTGTGTTTAATGTCGTCTGTAGAGCAGTAAACTGGGGATGGACGCGGTCGTGGCTCTGCTGGAGGCGGGGCCTGATACACCTGCCTGTGTGATTGGTCTGTCAGGGAACCAGGCCGTGCGTCTGCCGCTGATGGAGGCGGTTGAGATGGTCAGTCTCTCTCACTTCTGTCTGTTTTTACAAAGATTCAGTGATTCCTTTTAGCTCAAGATGGTGTGTTTATTTCTGCTAACAGACTAAAGAAGTGCAGAGAGCCATGACTGAAAGAAGGTTTGAGGAAGCCATTCAGCTCCGGGGCCGGTGAGGAGCTCACACACACACACACACACACACACACACACACACACTACACTAGTAAGTTTTTACATGTCAGTAACACTAATGTTGTTTGCAGGAGTTTTGAGAACAACTGGAACATTTATAAACTGTTGGCCTATCAGAAGCCTGCACAAACACAGGTAGCGCGCACACACACACACACACACACACACACACTAACGTACAAACGCACACACTGTGTGTTGTGACATCAGAGCAGAGATTCCGTGGCCGTGCTGAATGTGGGTGCCCCGGCGGCGGGCATGAACGCGGCCGTGCGTTCGGCCGTCAGACTGGGTCTGGCCTCGGGACTGCGGGTTTACGTGGTCAGTGACGGGTTCGAGGGTCTGGCCAATGGACAGGTAACACCCATCAGAACCAGGACACAGCGTCCGTCTACTTGTGATCTTATTTAGGTTTCTGCTGTGTCAGGTGGCGGAGGCGTCCTGGAACGAGGTGGGCGGCTGGACGGCGCAGGGCGGGTCACTGCTCGGCACCAAACGGTACGTGACACGTCCCACGCGGGTCAGCTCCGCTCACACTCTGCTCTGTGATCAGGACACTCCCAAACACCTGTATGGACAAGCTGGTGGAGAATCTCAACAGGTTCAGCATCCAGTCACTGCTGGTCATTGGAGGGTTTGAGGTGCAGCACACTATCCAGTGCACACTATCTAGTGCACTACCTCTGGCTCACTAGGCAGTGTTGTTTTGGCGTCATCAGGCATTCGAAGGTGTCTTGCAGCTGGCAGATGCCAGGGGGCGCTATGACGAGCTGTGTATACCTATGTGCGTCGTACCCGCCACCATCAGCAACAACGTGCCGGGCACTGACTTCAGTCTGGGCAGCGACACGGCCGTCAACGCCGCCATGTCTGTATGTCAATCACACGCCACGTGTGATTCTCGTGTTGTAATGTGTGTGTGTGTGTGTGTGTGTGTGTGTAGAGTTGTGATAAGATCAAGCAGTCGGCCACAGGCACCAAGCGTCGTGTTTTTGTGGTGGAGACTATGGGGGGATTCTGTGGTTACCTGGCAACCACCACAGGCATCGCCGTGGGAGCGGATGCAGCGTACATCTATGAGGATCCGTTCAACATCCACGACCTGAAGGTGAGACAGCCAGGCAGAGAGAGCAACACAGAGAACAAAAGAGACAGAGAGAAAGAAAGAAAAAAGCAAGAGGAAAAATGGAGAGGAATAAAGACAGATATAGATATAGATAAGATATAGAAAGGAACAATAGAAGAATGATGGAGAGAATAAGACAGAGAAACATAAAATTGAGAAAAAGTTGGAAAGAGAGACAGAAGGAATGAGAGAGAGAGATTGTTTCTCTGCATCAATGTCACTGATGTTTTGTGATTGTTTGGCTGCTTCAAAGACGAATGTGGAGCATCTGACGGAGAAGATGAAGAAGGATATTCAGAGAGGACTGGTGCTCAGGTCTCTCACACACACACACACACACACATGTGCGTCTCTGCTGAACACGTTCTTCTCACTGACAGGAACGAGAAGTGTCACCAGCACTACACCACAGACTTCATCTATCAGCTCTACTCGGCGGAGGGCAAGGGCGTCTTTGACTGCCGAGTCAATGTGCTGGGTCACCTGCAGCAGGTACACACACACACACACACACACACGATATATACATCCACAAGCACTCAGACACACATACCTATAGACGTGCAAACACACACACAGAGGGTGTTTCTGGTGACGTGTGTGTGTGTTTTCAGGGCGGAGTGCCCACACCCTTTGACCGGAACTACGGCACTAAACTGGGCGTCAGGGCCGTGCAGTGGCTGACCGAGAAAATGGTTGATAACTTCAGACAAGGTATGTGTCACTGACTTTAACCTGCACGCACACACACACACACACACACTCATGTTTTCCCTGTGCATGTGTGTGTCAGGACGAGTGTTTGTGAACACGCCAGACTCGGCCTGTGTGTTGGGCCTGAATAAGAAGGTCATGACCTTCAGTCCCGTCACTGAACTCGTGGAGCAGACTGACTTTGAGTGAGTGACACAAACACACACTTCTCACATGCCAAGATGCTGTTTGTGTGAAGGTATTGTGTGTTGTTATGGATGTGTTGTGTTTTTCTGTGATGTTGTTGCAGACACCGGATGCCGCGTGTGCAGTGGTGGGTGAATCTGCGGCTGATGCTGAAGATGTTGGCAAAGTATCAGACGAGCTTGAGCGAGTACAAGACCGGAGAGGTGGAGCACGTGACGCGTCGTTCTCTCAGCATCGACACCGGCTTCTAAACGCTACAGCAATCAGGTCGCCAAACTGTTGAAATCAGATTCATTCTAAACTAGTTTTGTTCAAGCAATAACATAAATACTCTTCAGATTCAGGAGATAATGTCTAATGATTGTCTGACCTGGGAACTCAACCTCTGACCTAAGCAGGTCATAGGTCATTTGTTGTAAATGAGGACCTCATTATTGTGTGTATATATAATTGCAGACTGATTCTCAAAGATCTGTGTCCTCTGATTGGTCAGACGAGTTTCAGCCGCTCCCCTGATTTATCAGATGTTCTGGACTTTTGAAATATTGGGGTCATTTCACTGTAATTTAACAAACATGTTCGTTTAAGAAAGTATTACTAACCTTACATATAACTTTGAATGCTGGACCAAAAAAGTTGTGATAAATAATTTTACAACGTAACAGATTAAGGACCAAGACTGATCAGTGTTTTATGTACTTTATTATCGTAACTCATACAGATTTCTCAGACTTTTAATTCAATTTTTATTGAAGATTGAAAACAAATAACTCATATATTTTTTATAGAAATATTTCAATTATAATTGCTGTAAAATTTGTTTTTTAACCACAAAACTCGTTGCTGCTTTAACAGTCTAACTGTGATTTTGTGAATGATTGTGTTTGGCTTTAGTAAGATGCTCAGAAATATTCATGTTCAGTGTAATGTTACTGTTTTCTTGTCTGTACTTGTGAATCATGCGTGTAATTGTTTGTGCAGAATTGTAATGTGCACACTGAATGTAACTGAATGTTCAAAACACTGTCTAACTATCATCACTTTACAGATGATTTAACCAAATAAAATAAAACAAATAAACACATGTAATAAAACATGTAAACACAGGTCACAGTTGCTGTGGAAAGATGCAGGAACATTTTGGTGTGGTTGAAAGAATGATAAAACTTGCAGAACACATCAAGGAACATGCTGGACATCTCAACGTGTGTTAGTGTTTGGTGAAGTTGAATGAGAAAGGGAAAGAGTCTGACTGTGGAGTTGCAGCTCTGGAGCTTTGAGGAGTTTCTGACCCGAAGGAGAAGTTGAATTCTTCCTCATCTTTTTCTTCGTTAAACACAAATGCTGTGGATGCATACACATACATTTGTGAGTGTGTGTGTGTGTACAAATGCCAAATAAAACGGGCTTCACCTGAGAACTTGGGTTCAGATTCTGGTGACTTCTGTTACAAGAAACAAACACAAAGAATTAGGGATGCCTGATCCGATTTAGAGATCAAGATCTGATAATGTCCATTTTAAAGAGTCCATTTTTCCGATTAGCCGAAAATGATTTGGATCATTAAAAAAAGCGTTATACGGTTTGTCAAAAGTTGATGAGACAAACCTTGTTGCTGAAGTAGGAGCTTGTGAAGGTAAACGGAGAAGCCTGTAAAGCACAGAGCATGAAGAACTGACCATGTGATTGCACTGTGACCTTCATGTGACCTGAACCTCTTCAGCCGCTCCTCCCATGTAAAAGTCATAGGCTGGTGTGGTGAAGGCAGGAGTGCTGGGTGCTGAGTTCATGGAGAAGACGAAAGCTGGTGACTTTGCATCTGAGATCTCCGGACGTGCAGGTGAAATACATGGACTGTTGCTGCAAAAATGTAGACACTACGTTGAGATTAGTTCCGATTATTTCATGTTAGTTCATATTATTAGAGGTTGGATAACATAATTCTAAAAATAGATTGGGTTAGTTCAGATTATACTGTACTAGGATAGACATCAAATCTGATTGTTTTATTTTCCTGTAGATGAGATTAGATTATATAAAACTGGATGAGGTTTGTAAATCTGATCTAGACGAGTTTAGAGGCGAGACAGATATGAAGAGCAGGATGTGTGGCAGATACTTCAGGGAGAAGGTTGGCGTGCTCATCACAGCTTCTGTTCCAGGCGGAGAGCATGGAGGTGCAATGCAGCCTTGAGCATCATTTGCTGGGGTCTTCTCACCTTCATCCTCCTTCTCCCCTGTGCAAAATTCTTCCTCCTGATGACAGTTCATTCACACTCATCAGACAACACCGTGAAACCAGTGATTGAGTGTGAGAGATTCACCGGTACCTGCTTTTTACCCATCTCGTTTAAATCCATCTGTATGTCGTCTTGTGTTTGCAAATGAAAGAGTTCACAAGTCACTGCTTCTATGGTTGAATTGATATAATTTCAGAAATGCAAACAACCTGGCCTTCTCCATTTAACATGGAGCTCTGTGTCCAGATTAGATTGACTCGAATGTTCCTGTCCTGGTGTGTTCACATCGTCAAACTCAACAATCATGTGTTGATCCACTCCTTGTTCTTCAGTCACCTATTGATTTCAGAATTCATGGTAAAGGTCAATGACAAAAATATGTGAGTCAGTCTTTGTTTTTCCTGAATGAAAAACCTGCAATTCCATCTCCTCAAAAGCCCCGGTGCTTTTTTGTGAAGCTTCATTATCTTCATCCTTACTGTTGTAGGGAAATATTGATTGAGAAAATGAGTCTCAGTAGAGAACAAATCACCTTTGAGAATAAAATACCTCTTGCCGTCATCAATGATGTGCATTGGATTGTCTTCATCTATCAAGATAAAAACTGCTTTACTATAAAATGTGGATTTTTGATAATGTCTCTAGGACTTTTAAGAGGTTACCTGCCAATGGAGCCTTTTCCTGCTCGTTCTCAGTAATTTTCCTTTCCGTTTCCCTCAGTTGTCTCTCAAGTTCTTCATTTTTTGCTTGAATTCCAAGCAGTTTTTGGGCCAGTGGGTTCTGATAATATTGATCCTTGTGCTGCTGAAACACAGCCTTGTAGCTTTCAATTCTCTCCTGGAACATTTTCCTTCAGTCACAAAAGTACCATTCAGTTCAATCAGTGCAGTTCTTAGATTTCAGATAAAACAAAAAACTGAGAGTAAACAAATCACACTACATGTCTTTATCGCATTCGTCTTGTCTCTTCTTTAGTTCGGCTTCCAGGTTCTTCTCATACTGAAGCAACAAATCTCCTGTTCGCTCGAGCCTTTTTGGTAGACAACCAACAGTAAAAAAACAATTACAACGGTTTTATTGTTTGCTTCTGTGGTGGGCCTCACTGCTTTAGGTCTTCATTAAAAGATTTCACGATTTGGAGTTTCTGCTGAATCTCCTCTTGGACTCTGTGGATGTCCTTTTGAATAGTGGCAGCCTTCTTCACCTTCTCCTGGATTCTGACCTCACACACTAAATTCAAAATAATTACACAACCAACAACTGAAAGCGACTTTTTCTTATGCACTCAAATGTAGGATGCTATTCTTCTTTATTTGTTGACATTAAATGCTTATTGATAGTTGGTAGTCACTATAAATGCTAACCCCACATATTATTAATGATTGTTTATTAAAGTTTAATGTTGGACTATACACCTTACTTTCGATTTGCTGCTTGAAGTCATTCTTCTTCTGAGCAAGTTCTCGAGTCTCAATGGCTAATGTAGAAGAAGAGCAATTGTAACTAGCGTGTCATTTAATTGTGAAATAAATGGCGTTGTTTTTTTTTTTTTTTTTTTTTTACCTAACTGCAGAAGCAGTACGTCCAGTTGACTTTCTGCTTGCTGCTCCATGCCAAACAATTTTCAACAAAACTCTGGAACTGCTCGGTGCTGGAAATGTTAGTTTTACCTAGCCTTCGTTTCGTAAATATTTAAAACAATAATCCACAAAAAAATCTTCGAAATGAAGTGAACTGTTGTTTAATGCTTGCGCCTGAGGGAGAAGCCTCTAATGCCGCCAAAAAAAAGTCACTCACGCTCTAGCTGCAAACTCAGAAACCAGTTTACAAAAAATACCCATTTATCTATTTCCATATCTATATAGATGTATTTTTATGTATACTCTTTTTAATCTTACTTGCTTTTAGCTACATTAGATTTTTGTTGATTATTGATTTTACGATTATATATTTCAGGAACTTTTATTTTGCTTCTGACAATTTTCACGCTTTCAGTCGGCATGCTCACAAGAAAGGCTTTTAGGGCGGGTCATCAGATGCAATTCGTCGCATCTGATTCGTTGAAGCAGCGTTTCCAGCCTCGATGGGCGGAGACTCGATCTATTGCGTTTTGACGCTTCAGCGACTGATGTTAGACACTGTCAAAACGCTGATTCCTCACGAGATTACTCTTCTCTTCATTCAGGTAAGATTTAATGAAGTTGCAGCGAATGTTGCGTGGTCAGTAAATCAGCTAAATGATTCCGTGGGATTAAACAGCTGAGCGAACAACAGACGAGCTGACATTGATATGATCTATCAGTTCATTGATCAATTGAACCAATATGTTCTTCCTCAAATGTATTCCTCATTTTTTTCGTGATTAAATAGCTTTAATTGAGCAACCTCAGACCCATCAGATGTGGAAATTTGGAACAGTTGTGTAATCCACTCCACTGAGATATTATGGGAGTTCTAGCATCATTTGCATCAGATGCATTACCGTTTCCGACCGGAGTTGAAGGAGTTGAAATGTAGCCTACTCTTTATTTTCTATATTTACACACTTCTTTGGTGGATTTAGTTTATGTGGGCATAAACCTAATAAGAACAAGGGGTTATATTATATATATAGATATATAATCTCATAGATTTATGTTCAACCGTCTCTCCTGAACTATCCAGGTTTGCAATAGGGAGATTTGATAGCAAATGTCTTTGTAAACTAACTTTCTCAGTGATCACTTGACAGAAAAGATTCAATGTGGATTTTCTTGATCAAAAGATTCCAAAACTGGTTTCATCGTACTAATATAATAAGCATTGGATTAGATTCCAACAATTATTGATTTTAAATTTCCCAAAATAACATTATAACTTTTGTCTATGTTTTGGCTTGCAAAAATCACAGCAAAGTCAAGACTGTCCTCTTTATTGTGAATTGTTGGGCGGCACTGATTGTAAAAACTATAACGTGTATCTGTATAGAGTAAACTCCACAGTAAGCAAGTAAGACAGTTGAATTTCATAATACAGTCCTGGAAAACACAAGTTGATCAGGGACACTCTTAATATATGCGGAAACATTTAATTCCACAAGTTACATTTTATACCTGATGCCTTTATGTGCAGATAAACGCAAAGCGATAATTTTCACTGATTTTCTCTGTCTCTGGAATAGAATGGCTCGGTAATATTTTCTGCTCCATCACGTCAAAGCTTGTGAAATGGAGCATCACGTGGCAAGTCCACAGCTGGAAGCCAGTGAGGGACAAGGTGATGAAGAAGTCACAAACACCCGGAGGAAGAGGAAAAAGCGGGAGCCCCGCCCTGAGTCCATCATCGTCTACCGTCCAGCGGATGTGGAGCGGTCAGCCGGAGATACCCACGGGCCAGACGTGGAGGGCGGAGAAGAAGAAGCTGGGTTTCTGAACGACCACAGCGTTGAAGGTTCTGCTTGTTCTCCCAATCTCAGGATGGTGTAATGCTGTGGGTCACCAAACGTGTTGTGTCTGTCAGGTTGGAGCGCACCTCCGGACAGCCGCTACGTCACCCTGACGGGAACCATCACCCGGGGGAAGAAGAAGGGACAGATGGTGGACATCCATGTCACACTGACTGAAAGAGAGCTGCGGGAGATGACCAGATCCAAGGAGCGTCTGGATGCAGAATGCCAGTCCAGAGAGCAGTCGGCGCCCTCCTGTGGTTTAGGGGTTTCTCAGGGGCCACACGTGGTCTTGTGGAGCCTCTCCTGCGCTCCCATAATATTTGTCCTGTCCTTCATCGCCTCCTTCTTCTATGGGACTCTCACCTGGTACAACATCTTTCTGGTGTACAACGAAGAGCGGACGTTCTGCCACAAAGTGACCGTCTGCCCGTTCCTCATCATCTTCTACCCGGTGCTGATCATGGCCGTGTCTCTGTCTCTGGGTATGTACTCGGCCTTGGCGCAGGTGTCGTGGGCGCTGGGCAGGTGGTGGCAGTCTGTGCGGGATCTGGAGAAGGGTTTCTGCGGCTGGGTCTGCGGGCAGCTGGGGATGGAGGACTGCTCTCCTTACAGCGTGGTGGAGCTTCTGGAGACCGGGAGTCTGCAGGGGAGGACGCAGGAAACCTTTTCGCTCTGATTGGCTGTGCTTAACGTTTCTGAGAACACACTTCATATTTCAGTGT
>SOMO01000152.1:259022-277116 GCA_028128575.1 Paedocypris carbunculus
TGTGTATGTGAAATATCTGATGATCTAATATATATAATGTGATATAATGTAATGAGTGTAATGTGTTTCTGTGTGTGTTTAGACGTCCTGTAGTAGATTCTACAGTCCAACAGGCCAAGCAGAGAAGCGACCGTCTCCTCTCTCTCACACGCTTCATGCCAAGAAGCCGACGACGAGCGTCAGTGGACGTTGTGTGCCGCACGCGGAGGGGCGCTTCAGAGTGGAGGTCGGGTACAATGCTGACCTCATCACGCTATTCAAAAACATCCCGTCCAAAAACTACGGTGAGTGGACGTCGTGCTGGCCTCCAGTCCCAGTCACATGGCTTCACGTTCTGATTTAAATCCACATTTCTGTGTGATGTCTGCGTGACCCTTCTGTTGCAGATCCCGCCACCAAGATGTGGAACTTCAGCCTGGAGCACCACCAACAGCTGAGTAGGTTCTCGCGTCATCGTCCGACACCAGCTCGATCCTCCAGCTTCAGTTTGCTTTCTGCTTCCTGTAGTGGAGCAGATTGTGCACATCCCCTCCGTCTCTCTCAGAGCTCTGGACGGGTCGGACCTCACTGCCTCCTCCACTGGGCCCTCTAAAGCCGCTGTGCTGGCCGCTGCCCTGCGCCTCGGTCAGGCCTGGCAAAAACCAGGCGCCACGCTGCAGGGCAAGTGTCTGCTTATGTCTCGCTCTCGGCTGGAAGTGGCGGTGGGATACCAGGCCGATGTGATCGCAGTCTTCAAGGAAATGCCTTCCAAAGCCTATGGTGAGAGGAAGAGGCTGCCATACATACTTATTACTGAAATCAGAAAATGTAAAAAAAAAAATATTTTTTGTATTATATTATTACAAAATTATAACAAATTAATAAAATATAGTTACGTAGTTAATTATAAATAATATTGAAATAATAATTAATTTTACATTTTTTTTTTCTAAAATAACTGAACCACTAAAGATAACTAAAGATTGGACTAAAGCTGGTGTTCGCAAGGTTGTGGTTTGATCGTCAGGAAAAGCAAGAATTTGATTCCATATTTGTATTTCACCATAAATTTTACTTTGAATAATTGCATGAATATATCAGAACTTGTTTTACTTATATATACGTATATTTCTTTTCATGATCTGTTTAGTCTTTTGTTAAATTTCGTGATATTATCTTGTAGATGTTTTCTGATCCAAGCATCTTGTGTTGTGTGCAGACATGAAGAGCAGAACGTGGAGTTTCCTGCTGGAGGACTATGAAAAGCTCAGTAAGTCCTTTTCTCTAGCCTGGTCGTACATCCACATGGCAAACGCATGTTTCTGTGAGCAGTGACTGGTCTGAACCGTCTGCCTGCGGTGGAGATCGAGCCTTTACCTCCAGCCGTGCTCCAGACCTTCTCTTCTCAACTTCAGAAGTGTCAGGCCCAACCCGAAGCTCCTCCAGAGGCCGATCTGTCCACAATCGATCCTCAGCTGACACGCAGCCTCTTGCCCTTCCAGAGACACGGCGTCAAGTACATCAGCAGTGGTTCAGCCAGTGTGTTTTGGGTGTGGCGGCTGGTTTAACATGTGTGTGTGTGTTGTCAGTATGGCGGTGTGGCGGCAGGGTCGTCTGCTGCTGGCTGATGATATGGGTCTCGGTAAGACCATTCAGGCTATCTGCATTGCCGCTTACTATAGAAGCGAGTGGCCTATGCTTGTCGTCTCGCCATCCTCCGTACGCTTCACATGGGCCGAGGTACCCACATTTTTTTTTATATTATTTTATTTACTTTTTTTCCTACAAGATTTTACATCACTTTTATTTTACTTTTAATATTTTTTTCCATGTTTTTCTTCTTAGTTGTTTCACTTCCTTTGTTCCCTATAATTCTTCACAATGTTTATTATTGCACAATAATCTGTGCAGTTTTACACTGGAAATACTTCATATACTGTGGAATATGTTATGACTGTAAATGCATAAAAGGCTCCTTCAAATCTTGCTGTAATACTGTTTCTTCCTTACTTAATACTAGATACTGTGGGTACTATATTCTTTTCCAACGCGATACAGAAATGTGGTATCTTTTTATTTCTTTTTCTACTTTTCTCTTTGTTTTATGTTCATTACTTATTTTTTTCAATACTGTAAAACACGGCTGCACTATAGCGATTTCATTGTGATAAACCATGATGATGATATTCTCTACTATTAGTTTAGATTTCTTCACACTGTCTTCAGGCAAGCTGAAGGTTCCGCTCTCTCTTCTCAGGCTTTCCGCCGCTGGCTGCCGTCTGTTGCTGAAGACGACATTAATGTGGTGGTGAAGAGCCGAGACCCTCTTCGCTCCGGCCTGGTCAACATCATCAGCTACGATCTGCTCCACAAGATGGAGAAGCAGCAGCTGTCTGGCAGCTTCAACGTGGTGATCATGGTGAAGAGCGGAACACACTCGCATACGTATATGTTAACACAAATGTGACTGTGTTTGTGTGAAGGACGAGTGCCACTTCCTGAAGAATATTCGGACGGCACGATGCAGGGCGGCACTTCCTCTGCTGAAGGTTCGGCTTTAGTTTTTCTCTTTCTCTCTTGTAAGTGCAGACTGGGCGAATGTTCCTGAAGCATTTTCAATTGTTATTTTTTTTTTAACATTTTTTTTTCATCACATTCAGTTTGGGACCTTTTTTCGAAGTAAGATCTTCTAGTTTGAAAAAAAAATGTTGTTCAAAAGCCAAAAATTGACTTTAAAAGTGTCAATAGCAGGGAGGTTTTTTTTTTTTTTTTTATCATCATCAGCTTTAAACAACACTATTAAGACGAGTAAATAAACACACTGTCTTTTAGATTCTTAAATGGGCGGAGCTTAGTTTCTGTCAATGCTTTTATGGTGCATAATAATAAAAACAATAATAATAGATTGGTATTTCTGAAAAAACTTCTCGATTTTGATTCGCTGTCACTGATTCATGTGTTTGTTGAGTGACACAGACTGTTGTCAGATTCAGTAGAGATCAGTTCATCTGAAGCGCGCTCTGTGTTCTGTGCAGGCTGCGAAGCGAGTGGTCCTGCTGTCTGGGACCCCAGCCATGTCCAGACCCGCGGAGCTCTACACTCAGATCTCTGCTCTCAACCCTGCGCTCTTCCCGCGATTCCACGACTTCGGAACACGATACTGTGATGCCAAACAGGTTTGTTCGAAATGCATTAATTTAGGGTGTGCACTGTGCAGTGACGCGACTAATATATTAGCCCTGCCTGTCAGAGTCAGTATTTTACAGTACAATATTTAGTTTATGATTTTTTTTTTTCTGTCTCAATTTGTCACTTTTTTTCAGAAACGTTGAAAATTGTTTTGTTACAAACATTTTGCTTTCTTTTTTATTCCCTTCCTTTCTCCAGGTTCCATGTTTTTTTTTCCTCTGAAAAGTTTCTAAATGTTCAGAATCAAATGTGTTTTCATATTTATAGTTTTGTTTTTACTCATTTCCGTTTAGATTTTTTATTTGCTTCAATGGTTTTCTCAGAAGCGCAAAATATCTGTTTTTGTCTCTCCTAAAAAGATTGTACTTTTAAATTAGTCAGTCTGAGAGATCAAACCTAAAGCATTGTTTTTCTTTATATCACTGTGGCCATTTTGAAATGTTTGTGTGTGTTTTCCGCGCAGCTGCAGTGGGGTTGGGATTACTCCGGCTCGTCTCATCTGACAGAGCTCAAGATGCTGCTGGAAGAGACTCTGATGCTGCGCCGCCTGAAGTCCGAGGTTCTGTCTCAGCTGCCAGAGAAGCAGCGCAGGGTGGTGACGGTGACCACCGATGGCATGAGCTCCCGCACCAGAGCCGCTCTCAGTGCCGCCGCCCAGCAGCTCGCCACAGGCTGCAGCAATGTCAGCATACCTCTCTCGCCCACTCTCTCTCTCTTTCTTTTCCTGTTTTCGTCTGTCTCTTTGTGTCATTCTCTCTTTTGCTCTGTCTGTCTCTTATTTTTCTGTCATTTTCAATTTCTGCACGTCTTTCACTCTCTCAGCCTTTCTTTTTTTTCTTTCTTTCTCTGTCTGTCTGTGTGTACCTTTCTCTTTCTCGTGCTTTCTTTGCCTGTATGTTTGTCTGATTGTCTCTCTCACACAGTCTTACTCTTTCTGTTTGTCTCACTCTTTCACCGTCTTTCCCTTTTCCACTTTCAATCACTCTCTTTCTTTTTCATTCTTGCTTTCTCTCTGTCTCTCCCTCGCTCTGATTCTAAGCAGATCTTCTTTGTTGTTTTGCAGAAGTCTCAGGAGAAAGAAGCTCTGCTCGTCTTCTTCAAACACTCGGCACAGGCCAAGCTTACAGCCGTCAAGTGCGTTCATTGTCTGTGTGTGTGTGTGTGTGTGTGACATGCGGGATTGTAAATTACTTGTGTGTTTTCAGCGAGTACATCTCGGACATGTTGGAGTGTGGCCGGCAGAAGTTTCTAGTGTTTGCTCATCACAAGCTGATGCTGGACAGCGTGGCCTCTCATCTCAGCGAGAAGGTTGGTCTGCGTGCGGTCCAGCAGTGACATCACGGCTCCTCGCTGTGCTCTACCGTGCAGGGCATCGCTCACATCCGCATCGACGGGTCCACGCCGTCCTCGGAGCGACAGCACCTGTGCGACAGGTTCCAGGAGTCGCAGAGCAGCTGCGTCGCCGTCCTGTCCATCACCGCCGCTAACATGGGCCTGACGCTGCACGCCGCTGATCTGGTGCTGTTCGCCGAGCTCTTCTGGAACCCTGGAGTGAGAGTCCACACACACACACACACTCACTCACACTCAGACTCACACAGTTGACTTCCACTTGGTTTCACTCAGGTCCTGATCCAGGCGGAGGACCGCGTGCATCGCATCGGTCAGACCAGTAACGTGGACATCCATTACCTGGTGGCCAGAGGAACTGCTGACGATCATCTCTGGTGATCACTTGCTAAAGAAAGACAGTGACGCTTCATGACTGGAGGTGCTGGTAATGTCTAAATGCTGCTCTTCCGTCTCAGGCCAATGATTCAGAAGAAGATGAATGTTCTGGAGCAGGTTGGACTGTCCGAGGCCAATATTTCAGACAAGGCAGAAGTGGAGAGTTTCCACAGTCGGGTGAGGAGCCTGTGTGAAATTGTTCTGAGACTTGTGTCTGGAGCTGTGGAACTTCTTCCTGCAGGATCCTCAACAGCCGACCATCACGCAGATGTTCCTGCAGGATCCCCAACAGCCGACCATCACGCAGATGTTCCAGAGGTCATTCCAGGAAGAAGAGCAGTGAAACGCTACGTAAACATCCCTATTCCTGTGGTGGGGAAAGAACCTGCATCTCGAAGGTGTCTGCGATTTGTATTTATTACCGTTTAGGAGCCGTTTCCTTCAAAAACATGTTGTTTTCTAACATTTTCAGTGCTGAAATGGAACAGATGATAAATGTTTTTTTTATGTNTCCAGAGGTCATTCCAGGAAGAAGAGCAGTGAAACGCTACGTAAACATCCCTATTCCTGTGGTGGGGAAAGAACCTGCATCTCGAAGGTGTCTGCGATTTGTATTTATTACCGTTTAGGAGCCGTTTCCTTCAAAAACATGTTGTTTTCTAACATTTTCAGTGCTGAAATGGAACAGATGATAAATGTTTTTTTATGTATGTGCTGCTGAAATCAAGACCTCAAGAACCTCATGTAACTATATTTTATAGCCTTTAATAAAAGATGTAAATATGTGGTCTAGTGTTTGATATGTCACAATCACAACAGAACTATCATTGGTCTAGAATCAATCATCTAAAGCAGTGCTGGACATTATTGGCCTCTGGGGCCACACAGAGTGACCCATTGATGTTTAGCCTGAAGTGTGTGGTTAGAAATTACGAAATAACAATTTTTTTGTTTAATCCACCTTCTATGTAAACAAACAAAAATGTGCACTGGTTTAATATTGATGTTGTTTTAATCCAAGTATAAGATTGTGTGTTAAGATTCACACCACATGTGGCGTTACCTAACAAAACACAGACAACGTAAAACACAAATAAATTCCGNTGTGTGTGTGTGTGTGTATAGGAGAGAGTGGGTGCTTGCGTATGTGTTGGCACATGGCTCTGTTTGTCCTGGCAGTGTCCGGCGGATGAGTGGTTCTCTCCACACGGCCGTGTTCCGGCTCGAGCGCAGCCTGAAGCTTCCCGCCGCCGCGCGTGGACAAGAGAGGAAGAACAGACGGTGTGATGGTGGGAGACCGGACTCCCCTCAGGATGATTCTATAAGTGTTTCAGCGGAAATCTGTCGCTCTCACACCATCATCTCCTCTCATCTTCCCCAGACCATGAGAACGCTAACCGCAACCCGGGCTTCAGGAATTGTCATATTAAAAAATCATTACAGCACTAAAGACGAAATCCTGATGTTTAATTTTGAAAATGAGAAGATGAAAATTATGAAACTGTAAAAAGTGTGTCACGTGTATTGTGTTGGTACTTTGACTCAGTTAGTACGCTAATTTTCATAGCCCTGAGTATCTCTCCTATTCTCTATTTTTCTCTCCTTTTCTCTGTGTGTTTGCTTAAGTAGATACACACGTGGGCAGACAGACTGATTCTAATAAAAACACCGGCATTTTACAGGTGTCGCCATCTGCTGGACACTATGTATATGTAGGAGTCAATTTCTGTCTTTCTGTGTTTCTGTCTCAAGTCAATCCGTTCGTCTCTTTTCTTCTTTCTCTTCCTCGTGTCAGGTAATGGGGCAGTCACAATGCATCATCACAATGCATCATCGGTGGCTCTAACCTGGATTTCCTCTGGTGATCCCGGTGGAAAATGGCCTGGAGGCGATTGAAACCAGTTAAAGTCAGTTAAAGGCCATTCAGGGTTCTTAAAAGTGCCCCGACCTCTCCAGACAGCCCCAGTACATCCAGACTCAAGCTACCTGGAGAGTTTCATCCGTGCCTTACTTCATACACTTTTACAGCTGACCCGGGGCCCTCAAAATGTGTGGAATTGCACACTCTTTCCATTTTCAGTCCCTTCTCCCTTTTAACTTTCAAAACTTCTAATGTTAACTTTTCTAACTCTTTTTCTTGAGTTCTCTATCTTTTTCTCTCTCTTTCTGTTTGCTTTCATTCTCTCCTCAATTTCTTTTAATACTCAGCAAAGTCTTATATTTTTGATAATTCATGTGATAAGCTTGCCTCGGTTTTTGGGGTGTATTTGTAATTACTCTTTGATTCAGCAAGTTCATGTTTCAGATCGGGTGTCGCGTTTCACTCCGACTCTCGAAGCGCGTGGATTGACTAAGCGCGCGCCCCCGCGCCTTCACTCTCCCGTGCACATGGTTTGGCGCTCGACGTGACGTCACTCTGTCATCACAGCTTTATAAGCGCGCGCGAGTGGGCGGATGAGCAGCGTTTGCGTGGTTGATTTGCTTGTTGAAAGTGAAGTTGAAGTAGCTGTTATTGTGCGTCTGAAGCGATGGTGCAGCTGTCTAAAGCGGGGATGAGGGAGACGCTGAAGGCCGGACATCCTCCCGCAGGTACACGGACTCCGCGAGGCACTTTGCTCCGCGGGGAATCCAAGCGTGACGTTTGCGCGAGTGTGTCTGAGAAAAACAAACACGCTCGAGCTCCGGATGTGGGTCAGAACGAAAACAAGTGGCATTTCTGGTGTGATTTTACGAAAAACACGCGTGTACACGAAACTTTTAGTCGTTTATTTCATAATAACCGGAATTAGGATGTTGATAGTAGTTGGCAAACTTTTGTCACAGTCGCAGACGCGAAACTTCTGCTCGAAACGGTGTAAATAAAATGAACGATGATTCGTTATGGTCACGCTATAACAACAACTGCAGACATAACTAAACGTCGACGAGAAAAAGCACAGACATTTTCTGCTGAATTATGGTCACACCCCCCTCCACACACACACACACACACACACACACACACACACACACACCCTCAGCTTGTGTGTAAAATCCTCACAACAAGCTGGTTTGAGATGATGGTGTTGAGCATCTCCAGCAATAGGGAAATTAAATCAGTGCGTGTGTGTTTTTCTCAGTCAAAGCCGGAGGGAAGCGAGTGGTGAAGAGGAGCACAGAGGAAAGTTCTGGTGGTGAGAGAGAAGTGAAGCGAGCAGATAAATCCAGGTGGAGCATTAATCCAGCTTTCACATTCAGCTGAATGCTGTCACACGGGTGTTCATCGACTGGTTTTGAGTGTGTGGTTCTCCTTCAGGTCCTCTTCCACTCCCTCTGGCCTGCATCAGCTTGGTCTCCTGCTGTCTGCGCCACTGGTGAAGGTTTGTTTGATTAAACTGTAAAATACTAAAATGTCAAGTGACATGTTTTTTATATCTATTATGGTCCGATTCAATATCTGTGTGAAATTGCTAGTTTTATTTTGTGTATTTAATATGAATCATATTTTTGTCAGTCCCTCTGCCCTTTTTCTTTTGACCATTAACCCTGTGTCCTGCAGTTGGGTCATGATTTCCCAGAGACTCCAGTCTCTGTGCGTCACCGCAGCATGAGACCGAGCGCTGAGAAGCTCCACAGTCCTCGAACCTTCTGCATCCAGCAGCCCCGCAAGTTCTGAGCGTGATGGTCGCCTCCTCCAGCCTGATTCCTCTTGAGTTCCTCTCGCTTTGCTGCTCTGCTCCTTCATCTTCCAGCTGTAGGAGGATGGAACGTTTTCCCTGCATTTAATTTAGAAGTTCCTGATGCTTGATCAAACAAATTCTTCTGCTCTCATAAAGTGCCTTATTCAGCATCACAATTGTTTAAAATCGGCAGGTTTGTTCTGCAGTGCAACTGGCATTAAAAATTGTTCATAAACAAAAGCCTTGAGTGGAACTAGATTTGATAGATCGCACTTGCATTTCAGATGTTGTCAATTAACTGTCAAGTTTAGGACGGTAATGCGAAAAAAACACAAATATAGGCAATAGCGTCTGGAAAACAAATGTGCGTCTTAATTTTATGTCTGTATAAGCATATTTACACATTTTACACATTATGTATATGAGTGGTCTGAATCCTACGCTTCCAATTTTAAAGTTTTAGTAAATGGCAAATAGTTGCTGTAAAACGTTTCAGAAATGGGGAAAAAATGCAAATAAGGTCACAGTGTTTACGTAGCAAGTTTTTGTCCCTTGCTGTAATTTTCAAGGTAAGTGTCTATTTGTCTGGTTCATTTACATTATTCAGACTTTGCTCTACGTTACATTGCACGATACGAACTTGAAACCTTACAGGTTACACAGCCAGAATACAAGCTAGCGGCGATCAAACTAAGCGAAAATGAAGCAAAATCACGGCCGACTTTTCGCCAAGTTCTACAAATGGCGTAAACCAAGAAGGCAATTAATGTTAATAATAAGAGTGACACGTTAAGAAGAAAGCTACTGTAGAGGACAACATACTTTTTATGACCCATCACGATTTTTGAAAACTCCGAATTCGATACAGATTCGTAAAAAGAACAATTAGAAAAATACATTACAAAACAACGGTTCAGTCTTCGATTGTTGACAACAATACAAGAGTTTTCACTTTCATGGTGATTCTTTATCGTTTATCAGACACCGAACACTTTTATTTTGAAGTTCGGCGTTGCAGTTATAAAGTTCATCTTGTCTTTCACATCCCGTTACAGCAGAACCATGACGAGTGTAGTTCATGTGGAGAGTTTCAGGTCGTTCGCTATAGTGCAGTCACACAAGCTGTTGCTGCAAATAAAACTGTCTGACTGCGGATAATCCTGGTCTTTAAAATGACATAAATGGATTTCAAAGGTCGGTTTTTACAGCTGGTTTAAACAGATCAGAGTGCAGAAGTCTTATCACACCCTTCCTGTAAGGCATTTACCTTCTGCTTTTCTCTCAGAGTTCGGTGAGAATGGCTACAGGGACTAAAACAGCCAAGGTTGTGGTGATCGGCTCAGGCTTCGCAGGTCTGGCTGCAGCCTCCACGTTGTCTGAGGCAGGATTTCAAAATCTCCTCATCCTTGAGGCCAAAGACAGAGTAGGTGGTCGAGTCCACACCATTAAGCCTTTCACTGAGAACATCATTGAAGTTGGGGCTAACTGGATCCACGGACAGGTTGGAAACCCACTTTTCAAGCTGGCAAAAGAGCAGAACCTGCTTTCTGAAGGTCCGTCTGCCAGTAAGATCATGTGCCTGCCGCATTCAGTGACGCCGCGGGATTACTTCTTCCACCAAGACGGGAAACAAGTGTCAACGGTGGTGGTGGATCAAGTGTGTGCGCTGTTCAGCAAGCTCACTTCCAAAGCCTTCGATGATGCTCTGGAGCACAGGCACCGGAATCTGAGTTTAGGTGGATACCTGGACGACGCCTTCAGCCAGTCGCCGTTAGCCAAGACAGAAGAAGCCTGGAGAGTGTTTGAATGGTGCAAGAGGACCGAATGCACGGATGAAGCTTGCTCCTCTCTCTATGAGGTGTCCGCGTCTCAGATCAGCTACTACACCGCTCTGGACGGAGGCTTCTTCAACACTTTGGGCCCTGGAGGCTATCAAGCGATCCTAGATGTTCTTCTGAAGAAACTTCCTGGAGAAGCCATCCACTGTAGTACATCTGTCAGAAGGATCTGCTGGGATTTGGTGAAAGAAGGAGAGCAGGAGGCGCGCAAATCTCCCGTTCAGATAGTCTGTGAAGATGGGCGAAGCTTTGAGGCTGATCATGTGATCGTCACGGTATCTTTGGGGGTTCTGAAGGACCGAGCCAAAGCCATGTTCCAGCCTTCCTTGCCCAAGACCAAACTTGATGCAATCGACAACCTCGGGTTTGGTGTAGTCGACAAAATCTTCCTGTATTTTGAGGAGCGTTTCTGGCCAGAGGACTGTGCTGGGGTCCAGCTGGTGTGGGACCAGGGGCCGGAAGATAAAGCGCTTCATCAGTCCGTGTCTGCAGGAGACTCGTGGAAGGAGAGGTGGTTCCGGAAGATCACGGGTTTCGACACCGTGGCCCGTCACCCCACAGCGCTGTGCGGGTGGATCACAGGCAGAGAAGCTCAGTACATGGAGACGCTTCCGGAAGGTGATGTTGGCGCCGTGTGCGTGAGGTGAGGGAATCACTGCACAGATGTCCACGACTTCTCAAGGCAGACAGAAGAAAAGAAAAACAGATGGATGGACACATGGGGAGAGCGGGTTATGAAGAAATGATAGATAGATAGATAGAGAGATAGATAGACAGACAGATAGATAATTAGATAGTCAGTCAGACAGACAGAAAAAAGGGACATGAGTAAATGAATCAATTAGATTAGTTTGATAGATGTGTGTGAGACAAACAGACAGACAGAAATATAACGGCTCTCCTCTTCATCTCCTCAGGTTGCTCAGGTCTTTCACTGGCTGGTCAGTTCCGGACGTGTCAAAGACGCTGATCTCCAGATGGGGCTGTGATCCTGATGTTCACGGCTCCTACACGTTTATTCCTGATGGAGTTGATGGAGTGAAGGCTCACAAGGCTTTAGCGGCTCCTCTTCCTCCTAAAGCCAAGAGCAGAGGCAGAAAGGTTTGACCACAGAAGCTGTTACTGCAGTAGAGACGTGCCGTCAGTAAAACTGTGTCTCTGAAGCATTTACAGGTGCTGTTTGCTGGAGAAGCCACACACGTCAACTTCTACACCACCACGCACGGGGCCTTTCTGTCGGGGGTCCGAGAGGCTGAGAGACTCGTCAGCTTTTACTCTGCGTGAGACTCTGGAGAACACTGTGCTTTATGGGGTTTAGGAATGTGTAACCTTCTCTGTTCAATGAGTCGTTGCTTCATCCTCACACGGGCCTTTGCTGGTTCCGACTGTTAAATATTTCCCCCATTTTGTGGAAGCCACTTTATAAAAAAATGTTCTAAAAAATTAAAAAATCTACGTTTTTTTTTTTTTTTTTATTAAAAAGCCATATTGTTTTGTTTTACGCACGCACACACACATATATATGTGACTGGGATGTGCAACAGCACAAAGATGAATGCAAAGTTAAATAAAATAATAATAATAATAATATGAGTATTTGTAAGGCGCTTTTCACAGTTTTAACTTTCTCAAAACGCACGTGTAAATATGTAAGGGAAGTGTTGCTTTTTATTCATTTGATCGTCTGGATTGTTGGTGTTAAGTAAATGGCTGCGGTCATGAAAAGACAAAGACCAGTCAGCAAGCACATACGCGACAGTGGCCAGGTAAAAAAAACCCTCTTTAACGAGGAAAAACCCTGGCTGGGGAGAAATAACCGGAAACGAACCTTTGTTTTAAAGACGGACTAAGAACCTTTATTTTGAAAAACAGCTCACTTCCGGTAATTTGTTCAACATTCTTTCACAGCGTTGCTTGAGACCGGTATGTGGCGATGTAACAACACAGATTAAAGGGAAACTGCAGGACAACGGAACATTAATTCTGGGCGGACGAGCATATTACTTGGGTGAGATGTGTGTGATGCTTTTTCATTTCGTTTCCGAGACTCTTAGCAGAAGTTCGTATTGTGGAGCTCGGTACTTGCCGGCTGTAACGAAATGTGTTGTTTGCGTACAGCCGTCATCAGCCTTTACCATTACCAGTTTGTGTCTTTAATTTGCTTTTTAAAATTAATTTAAAATTTTTACAAACTAATTGTATTTGAGTTTGCTGCGATGTCGCCGATCTCCGGAACTCGATTGGAAGTTATTGATCAAGTAAACACACCAACAGATAAAGTTTTATAATCAGTGAAAGTAAGTTTTCTGTTGACTTTCTCACTGAATCGGAATACACAAGCCCCGCCCTCTCCAAATACATACGTGTTCTTGTCTCGCGTTGAAAAGCTGATGCTGATCTTCTGCCGCTTCCTGTGTTATCTCTTGCTAGGTGTCGTCGAGGTCATGCCGATCAGAGGCCTGTAATGAGATCCGCATCACTCCGCACTGCCATGGAGATGACCCAAGGACACCTGCGACCATCTCGGAGGATGCAGCTGCTGTTCTTCATCGCGGCATGTCTGGTGGTTGCCGTCTTCTCAGATGAGGATTATTACAAGCTTCTGGGTGCTTCGAGAGAAGCTAGCACTCGAGAGATTCGCCAGGCTTTTAAGAAGCTGGCTCTCACCATGCATCCAGACAAGAACCCTGTGAGTAGCTGTGGGCGCTGTCACCTTTTCCAGACTTTGACACTCTTCTTGTTTTAGAACGACAAAACGGCCCATGACAAGTTCCTGAAGATCAACAGGGCCTATGAGGTGCTAAAGGACGAGGACTTGAGGAAGAAGTATGATAAGTATGGAGAGAAGGGCCTGCAAGACGAGCAGCAGGGAGGAAGATATGAAAGTTGGAACTATTACAGATACGATTTTGGTATTTAATTTTGTTTCTGTCCCTTCATCACAATCTCTTGTTCTCTTTCTCCCTCTAGCTTTCACTCTCTTAACCCTCCTTGTCTCTTTCACTTTCTCTCACTTGTTTCTCCCCCTCTCTTCCCTTCTTTTGATGTCTGAAACTTTCCTCTATTTAGATATGTACACGAGTGAACTTTATATTGCTCGAAAATGTTGTAATATGAAATCAACTTTTTTTTTTAGGAATATATGATGATGATCCAGAAATTACGACGCTAGACAGAGGAGACTTTGGTAAGTGATGAACAATTTATAATCGGTATTTTATTAGGATTTATAAATATGATCAGAAAAGTATCCGAAATATTTTTTACCAGTATAATCTGTTGAAACCCAAAAGTTAAAATTGCTCAATTGGATATAAGTAAATATTTTTAATGTTTCTATTTACCATAAATTGTTTAAATAACTATTTTGCATATTTTTTTCTGGTTTTACTGACAGTATAATCCGTTAAAAAGCTATTTTATCCTAACCTGTTAAAATAAGTATGTACTATGCCGATCTTTTGCATCTTTTTCAGATTTTGTGATTTTACCTTGCTTGCTTTTTTTCTTTAATGTTTTTGAGCTAAAGGTTTTAAGGTGCTAATAATTACATTCCTGTTAGCAACATTGAGATGTCTACCTATGTTCTAAATGATCTGTCTTTTCAGACGCGGCGGTGAACTCGGGTGAGGTCTGGTTCGTGAACTTCTACTTCCCGCGCTGCTCCCACTGCCACGATCTGGCTCCCACGGTGCGTGTCCGCTCTCGCCGCTCTCAAACACCACTTGTGTTCTGACTCTTTCCTCTTTGTGTAGTGGCGAGAGTTTGCCAAAGAGATGGACGGCGTGATCCGCATTGGAGCGGTGAACTGCGGTGATAACGGCATGTTGTGTAGGAGCAAAGGTGTCAGCAGCTACCCCAGTCTCCTGGTGTTCAGAGCCGGGAAGGTCCGGAACCACTTCCTCTCTTCTTTCCGTCTGTCAGTGTATGATTTATTTTAATAATGGCACTGATGTATTTGTGGAACCATCTGCAGAACTCAGAGAAATACTACGGAGACCGTTCAAAATCAAGCCTCACCGCGTTTGCAATGCAGTTTGTGCAGAGTAAAGTGACAGAGCTGTGGCAAGGTAAGTTCAGTTCTGGATTGAGTTATTCCCCTTTATAATATTCATATTTGCACTTGAAATATATTTAAAGATTTAAAAATGTATTTCCTTAAAAAATAAAGGAAAAATGTAATTCTAATAAAACTTGCTACATCATTAATGTTTAAAGTATGTAACGGGGATTTTGGAATTGTACCGTATTTACATGAATATAGGCACCTAAGCAACATACACAATTCTGATATAAGTAATTTAATTTAAATTCAGTATTTACTACAAATTCCTGACATCAAATGATATTTCAGGTTAGTATTGATAATTCCACCTTTTTTATATTTGTACAATAAAAACAGGGAATTTGTTTACTGAGATCGAGCGTGCGTTTGCTGAGAGAATCGGCTGGTTGATAACGTTCTGCGCAGACACTGGAGGTAAGTCCATCTCTCGACCTTCACACATTTTCTCCGCAATCACTCGTAACAGCCGCTGTTATTACAGACTGTCTGGAGCCTCAGACCAGACGGAAATTGGCGGGAATGCTGGTGAGCCTCTCTTGTTTTGGCTTGAAAGTGCAGGGTTTATTACTGGACGTGTGGTGAACTCCTCCGTGTGCATTCATTACAGGACGGCTTGGTGAATGTAGGCTGGATGGATTGTTCCAAACAAGCGGATCTGTGTGAAAGCTTCGATATCACCAGCAGCACAACCATCGCCTTTCCCCCTGGCAGCTCGCTGGCCCAGAGAGAGAGTGTTCTGGTGAGAAGAACTTGCCAGCGCATTAAAGAATCGCGTGGTTTAGTTATATTCTGTTGTCCGTTGCAGTTCCTCCAGAGTTTGGATGCTAAAGAGATCTACGCTCAGGTGTTGAAGCATCTTCCTGACCTTGAGCTCCTGTCGCAGGAGACTTTTGAGGTGAGATTGTTTGCTCAGTACCGCGCCCACAGCTGGTGTTTGCACAGTAACCGACGCTCTGCAGGAAGAGGCCTGCGTGGCACAAACGTCTGTGGGAATTGTCATGTCGCATTTCTTTTTCTCTTTATTTTTAGGAGAAATTGGCTCATCACAGATGGCTGGTCACGTTCTCATTTGGACATGATGGAGCATCACATGAGTTTAAAAAGCTCAAGGCTCTTCTGAAAGACTCTCACATACAGGTCATTTCCTTAAGCAATAGTGTCTTTCAAGCTCTTAAAATTCGATCATTCCTAAACCATGAGTGGGTCTTACCTTCCAATGAGGGTTTTATTTTTGTTTAATCGTTCAATATTTAATGTGGTTTTGTTGTTGTAATTTTTGTAAAATCAGTTTAAATATGAGAACACTTGTAAAAAAAGAAGCAGCTTTGTGACTTATTGAGCAGACCTGAGCTGACTGTGCCTCTACAGGTGGGGACGGTGAACTGCATCTCAGATTTGGAGCTGTGCACGTCTCTGTACATCCACAAGCCCTGCGTGGCCGTGTTTAAAGGGGTCGGCATTTATGATTTTGAGATCTACCATGGTGAGTGAAGGCATTCAATTCCACATCCTAAAACTAGTATTTTAATTTTTTTTAAAGTTTTAACATCCATTATGCAAGGGTTCAAATTTAATTAAAAGTATAATCCTATAATTTGTCACAATAGTTACGTCCTGTATATAAAACATTTTTGTGAAATAAGAAAAACATAAAAAAAAAAAAAACATTTTTTTAACATTTTCAGAAGATTTCGTCTTTTTTTAATTTCAAATAGAAATCATCTTTTAGTTTAATTTATAAGTTTAAATTTGGAAAATTAGCCATCTCTGATGGAGATATACAATAGCCTGAAATTACACCGTTTGAACGTAATTCTACTACAAACCTGTTTTTTTCTGCAGGTAAAGACGCTTTATATAACCTGGTGGCTTTTGCTAAGGAAAGCGTGACGGCGCACGTCACCACCCTGAGGCCGGAGAACTTCCCCAGCCGTGAGACGGAGCCATGGGTGGTTGACTTCTTTGCTCCTGTGAGACTTTACACTTTACTCCCAAGAAACTCTGAAGAACTGCAGAGTGGATGTGGTAGTAACATGTCTGTGCTGCAGTGGTGTCCGCCGTGTCGAGCTCTTCTCCCTGAACTGAGGAAAGCTTCCATACAGCTGCACGGACAGATGAGGTTTGGGACTCTGGACTGCACCGTCCATGAAGGCCTCTGCAGCACGGTACTGTTCTCATCAAACACACGTTTGGACATCAGATGCGTCATAGTGAATTGAAATGGATCAATTTATTGAATTTATTTGCCAGGAGCAAAACATCTGGATAGATGGATGGGCAGATAGACAAAAAGACAAGATAGTTGGATTGGGAGCTAGAGATTGAAGGATGGGTAGATACATGTGTAGGAGACGGATAGATGGGAGACAGACAGAAAGAAATACATAGTTTAGTATAGTTAGATTGGGAGCAAGAGATAGATAGAGATAGATAGATGGATGGATGGACAGAGACAGACAGACAGCTAGATGGATTAGACAGACAAATGATGGTAGTTAGATTAGATAGATAGATCAAATCTGTGCTGGACGTTCAAAAATTCATTTAATTCTACCCATTTGTTGAAGTGATATCATTGCTGATTTTATAATACAAACACAACATTTTTTTTTTATTATTTAATTGGACAGCGCTATAAAATATCTCCAGTTTGAGTTTAAATTTATGACGCTGCATTAAAACGTGTTTGCCAATCCCTTGGTGAGAGCCAGACTAAAACCATCATGTCCAGTGTGCATATAAAAACAGCAGATATGAGCTTCTCACCTGCTTTGTTCTTCCTGTCTCCAGTACAACATTAACGCTTATCCGACCACGGTGATCTTCAACAAGTCCAGCATCCACGAGTACGAGGGCCATCACTCTGCAGACGGAATCCTGGAGTTCATCCAGGTGACAGACGTCCACCATCGGTTGTTGATGGCTGATGACTGAAGCTCTGTGGTTGTTTCTCTCAGGACCTGGTGAACCCTGTGGTGGTGACCCTGACCCCCGAGTCCTTCCAGGAGCTGGTGAAGCGACGCGAGGCCACGGAGACCTGGATGGTGGACTTCTACGCCCCCTGGTGCGGCCCGTGCCAGGCCCTGCTACCAGAGTGGAGGCGAATGGCTCGGGTACCAAACCAATCCTTCCTTGTTGTGTTTTCTGAGTCACTTTAAAGCGTGTAAGACTGACTGATGTTCTGTAGATGCTGAGCGGCGTGATAAATGTGGGGACGGTGGACTGTCAGAAGCACCAGTCGTTCTGTCAGCGTGAGAACGTTCGAGCCTACCCTGAAATACGTCTGTTTCCCCAGAACGCCAACAGACGTGAGCAGTACCAGTAAGTTCTTCTCCATGACTGTCCTACAGATCGGAGTATTTCTGTTATTACAGTTTTTGAGATCACATGACTTTTAAAAGTGAACATTTAACTACCTTACACTATGATGTCATACGCTGTCTGTATGTCCACAGGACGTATAATGGCTGGCACCGGGACGCTTCCTCTCTTAAGACGTGGGGCTTGAGGTGAGCAGTTATACACACAACTTTCGTAACTCTAACTTGCACAGGAAAAGTGAAGTTTTCTGTTACAACACATTTATTAATAGGTGGATTTTCACAATTGCTGTCTCTTTAAAAATGTTTTAAACG
>SOMO01000152.1:279825-305221 GCA_028128575.1 Paedocypris carbunculus
TTGGATCTTTCCATCTGTCAAACAGTCTGTTTATGTGTTTGTCTATCTCTCTCTCTGTCTCTCTAATGGTTGTATGTTCATGTGTTTGCTTTTTGTCAGTCGGTCTATTTCTCCATCTGTCTCTTTTGTCTGTTCATGTGTGTGTCTGTCCATCTCTCTGTCTGTCTATCTGTGTGTGTGTGTCTGTGTGTGTGTGTGTGTGTGTGTGTGTGTGTGTGTGTGTGTGTGTGTGTGTGTGTGTGTGTGTGTGTGTGTGTGTGTGTGACATGTCTGTCTTCATGTTGTAACACTCGGCTTTTATTAAGGAAGAATCACAATTATTCGTTCTTTTGAAGTACAGTTAGTCTTTTGTTATCGATCTTATTATTAACCTTTTGTTTTTCTCATTAACACATTATAAAGTAAATATGTATGTTGTCTGATACACACACACATATAAAAATGAAGTGTGCAGGTCCGTTATAACCGTCTACGGTCCGTGTAATGGAGACATGCTCAGGTAAGATGTAGTAAGATTGACTTAGACTCCATGTTCATGTTTTCCCCAGACCCACGCCAATGAAACCGCGTGTTCAAAGATACAGTTCCATCTCACTCACCGACTCAGAAGTCCAACAGATGCGACAACTTGCGCTTTTTCTCCAACGGTCCGCGCGCACGCCAAACAATCAATTAGACGCCACACACGTTCTCCCACTTCCGGAATCCTGCACCGTCGCTGACGTCATACTCGCGTTTAACCTGCGAGTCATTAAACACCTCGTCTTTTTGCAACAGGTTTAAAAAATACGTTTTTACTGTTTTATCACATTTATGCACATCTTTTTTTTATATGGTTTTGCATGTTGTGCTTTCAGTTTGTTTATCTTTTTGTATGATCCCCTGTTGTCAATGAAGTTAAATTAAAAATAAATGAAACACCCCTTATAACTGGAATCGAACGTACCTGTATAAATAAATAATAAAAAAAAAATCTTCAACAAATAGATTTATGTACAAAACATGACCAGCCCAAAAAAAACACAGCAGACAGGACAATACAATTCATTCATTTATCAATCATTCATTCATAGTTTTAAACCCATTGTGTGTCAGTGCTAGTGTGTAATAGATGTGTAGGGCTCCTCTGGTAGTTCTTAGCTGTCGTCCTCTCGGTCCAGTGGAGGCTCCGGCCAGATGCTGGAGAAGCGGAAGCAGATTTACATGGCCGCTGTGTTGTTTTAATGGCTCCCACATGTCGCATAATTTCAACAGGTTGAATATGAGGAACTTGGGTGGATTCTCCCATAAAGCCTCGTAGCGTGATCTCGCCAAACCTTCTTATCACCGCGTTGAAAGAAGAGTCCAAGCAACATTCAAGACTACTGGAAATGACATGATCTTGTATACATCGATGTACTATATATAAACAATAATTCGTTAAAGATGGCCAATATGTAAATAACACTAATTTCCGCTTACAGATCTTCAAAGAAAATGGTTCAGGAAACAATTTACATTTTCTGCCAATCAAATCCGCTCTCCAATGTATTTAATGTTTCAACACGCACCATGCAGGAAGTGGGCAGCGTTGTTCTCAGACTGATGTCCTCTTTTGCCAATGCATCTGTACAGAGCAATGTAATTAGAAAAATATTTTTTATAAAAAAAAAAAAAATTCTGTTAAAATAGGAAGAAAATACGGTGAAATTAACACTCTGAGCCTCGGATCAGATTGAACTTCTTTAATTGAAATACACTGATCTGTTTTTGCTTTGTCTTAGAGGACAAAATGTCCGTTTGTGGAAAACAGTCAAAAATTGTATATGAACATCATCCATCCATCAGAATACAAGACTCAACCGTGCAGTTTTACCGCGGTGGACGCACTTCTACCAGAAAGCCAAACTACGGAAGCACGGGCAACTCTGCAGATACTCGCCACATCACTTCTGGGATCCCGTGCATGTCCTCTGCGAGTTCCAGAACATTCCACTTCTTCCAGCAATGTCAAGCCAACATTTTGTTTGTGCAAAGACGTCATTTTGGTTTAAGAATCTACAACAACATTTGAACAAAGCTATAAAAAAGTACAATAGTGCAATTTCTCGGCCTGGAAACCTCTTCTGGTTTGAGACTTTTCCGGAACTGTTAGTGGCGGCCCCGGCGGACGCTGCTCCGGCCCGTGTTTATCCGGCTCTGTTCACGTAACAGCTGATCCCAGCGCTGCCACAAACACAAGCACACCACACACACATCAACGTCTGCGTAAAACCGTAGTGCAGAATAGTGACACTTTGGCCTTTGAATGTAACGTGTATATAAAACTGTGATGTCACACACCCCGTGACACAGAAATGGAATACGCATTTGGAAACGGTGATGGATATGTAAAACACGTAAAATACAAGATCGATTCTGAAAATAAGACCTAGTGAAGATTGAATTTTTGACAAGTGAACAATTGGGGTCTCACTGTAATTGATCAAATTTCCCAAAATTTTCAAATCAAGCGAGCAATCGTAATGTCAATGTGTTGACAATGTGTTATGTATTGATTTATAAAAAGTGTTGAATTTAACGTGTATTTTATTCATATAATTAGCACATAGATCGTTTTGAGCAGTATACACTGTGCTGACATTCGTAATGTGACTCTCATAAAGTCAGACGTGGGAATGTGAGTGTGATGCTTCCACACCTTTATTTTCCGGCCCATTTTCTCTTTCCACTTCTGTGCGATGGACTCGTCGATGAGCAGAAGCCTGTGGGAGACACTGGCGTGAGAACCAAGTGGGCGGGGCTCCTGAGGGCGGGGCCTCACCTGGAGCGCTCCTCGTTCTCGTAGCCCATGATGATGTATTCCTCGCTGGCGCTCAGCGGCGGACACGGACACCCAGAGTTATAGTGAAGAGTGACCGTGTCTCGCGGAATGTTCACCAGAGACGACTTCAGCACGTCCTTTACCTCCACCACCGCGCTCAGGTCGTGATGTCTGCTCCTGATCTCCTTCACTCGCGCTCGGATGACTAGAAAGAGAGAGAGAAAGATGAATGAAAAGAAAAAAAAAAGAGAGATAAAAAGCGGAAAGAGACAAAAAGCAAAAAAGAAAACAGAGACAATGAGAGAGATGGAGAGAAAGAGAAATAGAAAAAGACAGAGAGAAAGAAAGGTGGAGAAAAAGAGAAACATACAATGACAGAGAGAGAAATAGACAAAGAAACAGAGAGAGAAAGAGAGAGAGAGAGAGAGTCAGAGAAAGTGAGAGAAAAAGAGAAAGAGAAAGAAACAGAAAAAGAGAGAGAGAGGGAGAGTGAGAAACAGACAGACAAAAAATATAAAATGTACAAAAAGGGGCAAGGGATTAAAAAACAAAAAGTTAAAAATAGATTTAGCAAGAGAGGGATAAAAGGAGATAAAATAATGACAGATGAGTGGATAAGAGAGGCCGAGACAGTGAGAAAAAGAGAGAGAGAAGAATAACACAACACTGTCGTTTAGGAAAAAGAAAATTGGAGAATAGTTTCTAAACTCACCGTAGTTGTAATTGTTCTTTAAATACGTCTTCAGACTGAGTCTCACTGACTTGCATTTGCATCGATCTGGAAAGACGAGATTGAGTCATGAACATGAGAAGAGTGTCTGGATCCTGGAGGAAGATCAGAAGCTGTACCAGCGGCTCCTCTGCAGTGAACGTTGTGTGAATCCATCGGGAAATCAGGGTTTCCTTCTGCACAGGAAGCACAAACTCACATCAAGACCTGTCTCAGTCTCTCAGGCTCAGCAGAACCGTCTCACCTGGATTACACCTCGTGACGTCCTGATAGTAGGGGTTATCTGAGGGGACACACGTCTCTCATTAGGTCACGGCATTCACAATAATACCGTTTCAGTTCAACATATTAATAGGATTCATTGTAGCAGCAATTATATAAACAGTCAAATATTGGGGAAAAAACAAGCTGTAACACGATGGTAAATATATAGTTCAAGTTCAAGTTTTGAGCATTTGTAAGGCACTTTTCACAGTTTTAACTGTCTCAAAGCGCACGTGTGAATATGTAAGAGAACTGTTGCTTTATATTCATTTGATCGTCTGGTTGTTGGTGTTAAGTAAATGGCTATGATTATCACTAAGAAGACAAACACCAGACATAAAATCAAATATAAAAATGTTAATTTATATATTACATTGGGATATATTATGGAGTTACTGAATTATTGCTATAAATTAAAACATCATTTTACACACAAACATCGTTGTGCACACCTTAATAAAATCACGCATGCACGCGCGCACTAAAAACAGCACGTGACCGCACAGGTGAGAGGCTAGCGGAGGTGAAGGTGGTCACCTGGACCCTCGGCCTTGACTATGGCCTCCGGAGAGATGCAGACGCCGCGGTCGTACACCGGCAGCTCCTCGCAGGCCAAGCTCTCCGGCCACGAGTGGTTGTACTTCTTCATCACCGGCTCGCAGCCGCACTTGGCCCGCTCGCACACGGACTTGCACGGCTTGATGGGGTCGTGCTGGAAGTCGATGGTGCAGATGGGCGCGTACATGGCGCACAGGAAGAACAGCAGGTCCGGGCTGCACTGGGTGCCCAGCAGCCCCTCGAACTGCTCGATGGCCAGCACGGCGTTGGCCTGCGTGCTGTGGTGGAGGTGGTTGGGCATCTTGGTCATGTTCCAGGGCATGGAGCCGCACATGGGGATGCGGATCGGCTCGCAGGACGCGGCCGCGGAGCCTCGGGGCGTCTCCAGGAGCAGCGCCACAGCCAGGACGCAGAGGAACATCTCGTGAGGAAACATCTGAGCGCCGTGATTCACACGCGGAGACGGTCTGGAGAGCTGGAGCTTCTCGTGCGTAAAACCCGCCACGGCTCCTCCTCACGCGAGCGTGGTTCGTCAGACGAGCTCATTCGTGGCCTCTCCTCACTGAAGACTGGCGCGCTTCTGGACTGCTCTCTTCTCTTCTCTGGAGGTGGAGGAATAAGAGGAGGTGGGCTGCTTCTTGCTCCGAGACCACCTCCTCGATCATCCCGCTCTCCTGTTGCGCTGTTGACACAAACGCGCCCGTAAAACGACTTTATTTGGGGCAGGACGGAGTTTGAATAAGTCAAACAGCGCTATCGCCAGAGCTGTGGACACAGGGCGCAGATCCGATCAGCCGCAGATCAAAACACATTCGATACAGACGAGTTGCGTTTGCATTTCGCGGTGTTTGCGCGAGAGCGTTTGAGGCTCCTCGTTATCGCTCTTCTCTATTAGCGCCACAGTAATTACACGCTGATTTCAAATCAGGACGATAAGCTTATTAGGTGCAGTCTCGGCAAGACGGGGCTAAATAAGTTTTAAAGTACGTGTCGACCGTTTGCGTGCGCTTTAGCTGGTTTGTTAAATGGTAGGAAAACGATGTCTGATTAGATGTTACAACAGGAGATTTACTAACTAGAAAGGAGTTTAGACAAAATACTTTTTTCTGATTTTATGCCAAAGAAATCCAACTTAAAGACAAATTGTTAAGGAGTCAGGAAATAGAATATTGAACGCTGTATATAATTGTACTTTCTCTTTTTAAATCATCATATAATTTAAACCAAACGGTTTATTGAGTATCATCCGCCAAACATTATGATGAGGTTTATTTAAAATTATAGCATTATAATAATTTTACAGAGTTCCATATTTTTTTCATTCCTGGGTGTGAAATGATGACATATCTTTTGAAAGCGTTACTGCCATCGACGTAGGCTTTTCACGATAGTTAGAACCAAAATCTACAACACAACAACAGCACTGAGATGAACCGGGCTGTGTACGACCTGAAGTTTTATTCACGTTATGGAAGATACAGTCATTTCCAAAATATTCAAAACATACAAAACCGATTTAGAGGGAGGAACAACTAAAAAACAATCGATAAATATGAGAGAATGTTTATTATAGCACACAGACGGTACAATGGAGTGTCGATGCGAAAGTTAGTTAAAAAATTATACTATGCTTTGTACAAACAACAATAGGTTGCTCTTGTGTGGTTATGCACAATTCATCCGTTTCCATCCAAATGAGACGCAGTTACGTCAATTAAATGCCGCAGATGTGTCAAAGAAACACAAAGTAATGAAAAAAAAGGTCAATCGACAGAAAGGGAGAGAAGAAAAAATATGATTAGAATAATAAGATTATAAAAGAAGAGCACGCAGTAACCCACACAGATTAGATCTAGAACAACATCGAAAAAGAAGCACGGTTTGATAGAGGCATCTGTTTCCCAGCAAGCATTTAGCGGGATGTCCTTTATTTTTTTCCCCCACGACCCCCCCGTCCCGCACTTCCCCAACACGTACAATTAACTATTCAACGTCTTTTTTCCATGTTTAACCATTGCAAATAAAATCACAAACCATAAAAATGGTCAGAGAAGAATTGTAGTGTCAGTAGTCCCTGGGACCGATTTCTTCCGGCCGTTTGGCATCAGGAAAAGATCTGATCCCTGCTAAAAGTCTTTAAGTGGTAAGACTATAAGGTCAGAGCAACCCGGAGAGAGGGAGAAGGTTCCTTATGAGGATGAAGACACGGACTGCTTGTACACAGCATGGTAGGCGTTCCGGAGCAGGACGTACGGGAAGCAGGACTCCAGCAGGTCCATGGTGAGGAACGGTGACTCTTGAACGATCTAGTGTTTGCAGACAAAAACAATCGTTTTAAGAAGAGCTCAATGATCTTTCCTTCTTGGCCCTCTATTAAATCCCATTTCAGTGCATCCTGCAAATTTACTCTTCAAAGCGCGGGAATAAAAAATCCCACGGAGAGATCAAACACCCTTTATGAATAACAGAAGCGGCATTGGGTACATTTTCCTACTCGGAACTGTAGGAAATGTTTGGATTCTCTCGGATATGGGACATCAATTTTCCACAGAGATTTGTTCTCAAGCACCGTCTCGGATCAGTCTGATAACACTTTGACGTATGGAAACGCTGCACCTTTTTTACGGTGCTGTCGCATGACATCATCTGTGTCACAAATGGCCTAATGTCATCTTTCTTTTTTCTATTTATGACAAACACGCGCACACACACACACATACACACACTCACACACACACGCACACACACGCACACACACAGGTGCAGAGCTTTGATTTAAGTTAATAATAAAAACAACAACAAAAAGGGCTGATGTGTTACCAATTTGACAGACAACATATCTGTCAGCACTTAAATCAACCGTATTAAATATTTACAGTGTATTAATGTGAGCAACAGAAGCTGGAGCCACTCACCATGTCCAGCAGCAAGTAAACGGACTCTCGGTTCCTCGTGGTTGTTTTATCTGTCTCCTGTCCGATCTTCAGGAGACTAGAGGAAGCCAGCTGCAGACGTAAAGGAAGAACTTATTAATCAGATGTGTCATTTCATTCCTTTAAAATGCTATTTTTTTTTTGGTTTGTGTAAATGTGAATGTATATTGTAAATTGTGAATGACTATACAGATCATTAGGTCAATTCATCCAACAGTTTCTATATATTTATGCATTACTCAATTGATCTATCCATTACGATCCTATATTTTACAAAACATAAATTCATCTCCATAAACCATCTCTAAAACTATTCCTCCATAAATCAATCCATCTTCAATTAGCTATTCATCGCTTTCCTTGCTTCTTCAAAAATGCAATAAGAATGCGAATTGATAAAAGTTGATCTACTTTGGCAATTTTTTTTCCATCAATTGTCACTGTATATTATGTTGCATTTATTCATGACTACCCATTCTTTAAGCATCTCAATCCTTTCATCCATTTTGTCTCTCCTAGATGATAAATACATACTTTGTTCATGTAAAAATAGAACAAAATGTGCGTTTTATCCATCCATCCATCCAGGCAACCAATCAATCAGCTGGCCAGGTTTGATAAACTCCAATATTTCAGTTGATTGGTTGTTACCCATGCAGAACATTAACGTACCGCGAGGAACTCCTTGAGCCGGTCCTCTATGCTGCCCTTGTGGATCGTGAAGAGAGCAGCAGCGATCTGGTTTATCGCTTTGGCCAGACAATGGATGTTGTTGCAGTGGCCTGATGGTTTTACAGTGAACAAACACATGACCAATGTTATTCACATTAAACACGCGGCCCGTGTCGGACGGAATGGAGCAGATATAATCAGAGTTCATTCGCAGAGGGAACGTGAAATTGGTACCTTCTATAGCGGGACTGTACTGTGACATCACGTTGCTGGCGAGCGTCGGCATGGACACGGCCACAAAAACCATCAGCAGGCAGGCGATCTTATACTCTTCCTCTGGGCTGATGTTTTCTGTTTCAGAGAAAATCAAGTTTGAGAAACAGTCCTCACACTGATTTAGATGATGAGACTTGTTTCTAGTTTAAGAAAAACGCCACGGATGCCCAAAAATGAAATCTTATTGATGAAATTGGCGCAACAGCATTTGGGAGCGATTCAATTTTGAGTTCTAATTCTAGTTTGAGTTCTAGATTCAATTCTAGTTTGAGTTGAACAGCTGTTTGGACTGAACTACCAGGGGAACAGAACAAAAACATCAGGCCCGTCCGAGAGGCCCTTGAGGGTCCGACTGCTGGGAGAAGATAAAACCTGTTCATCCTGGAGCTTTGCTTCACTCTACCCAGCTGATTCCCACTGTGTGTGTGGGCACGTACAGACAAATGTACACATGCAGCTACAAACACACAGATGAGATTCTGATCGGCAACTGAAGGCTGAAGGACCTGGTGATTTACCAGACTTCTGGGAAGACAGAGCCACCACGAGAGCCGGGTCGATCTCGCAGGGCAGGCCGGCAGCACTCGACAGCTCGTACACGTTCATGGCGACCTGGGAAACACAAGCAGTGTGTGTGTCAGCCGTGTCCACCTGGAGCAAGCACTGAGCGGGAACGTCACACACCTTCATGTCGGTCTCGCGGGGAATGTGGTCCTTGAAATCCTCCACGGAGCTCACCAGGAAGGGAATGTGACAGGAAAGCACCTGATGGAACCACATACACTCAGTCACTTCAGGAGCAAAAACGATGTTTCTTCANCACAGACAGATAGATAGAATGACAGAACAATCCTAAAGAGATGAACATACAGACAGATGATAGATAGACAAATGTACAGACACAGAGGCAGACATCTTTTACTTAGAAATGTACAATCATGCCATTTTCTTGTTCTCAGTGGAGTTCTTGTGTATTTGAACTGGACTGATGTACGTGAACAACACCATTTAAGATCGTTTAAATCCGTCAGATTTCAGCCTGATTCCCAGAAAAACTCTTCATCTTGTTCTCACACTGTAAATGGGGCGATAGACAGAACATCTGGAGAAGAACTCACGTCTCGCAGCGCTTCCTGAGCAAGAGAGCGGAACGACAGGATCACGCCGATGATGGTCATCCGCTTCAGCACGCTGTCCACCGCTGCACACACACACACACACACACACACACACACACACACACACACACACAGTCCTGTTACTTAAGAGCAGGGAACTTCACCATTCGTTTCAAACTTGAAAAACGGGATTAATTTCCCTTCATTAACAATTAAAAACAAGTAGCGATTAAGCTGCATTAACAAAATAATGAGTAATTTGTAACATAATAATGATTTGAAATAACTACATTTACCAATTTTAAACAATTGAGTTAAATGAATACATAATTTCCAGATTCGACCCAAATATGTCATAGGTTGAATAGAAATCATTACGTCTTAAATTGATGCACCGATTGAGATGTACATTTGTAATCCAAGAAAAAAAAAATGTCAAGGATTGAGAAGTTTATTTAGTCAGTATATATAGTGAAAGTGCTGGTTTGGTCTACCCACATGTGAGGCGTTTAAAAAGCGCTGCCATATGTTCAGGCTTGTCAAAGCTGGTCCTCATTTGGGTCAGAACCTCCACATTTTCCACCACAAGTTTCTGTAAGGGCGACAGATGACAGCATTGTGAATGAATAAAAAAAGAACAAACCAAACTCTTGTGTTTTGGCCTGGAAGAGATTTTCTGTACCAGGCGAGATTACGCCGCAAAACCAGAAGAGCATCTGGAACATTCCAGAGCAGAACAACCGACAGTAGCTGATCACAGGCGCGACGACGTCAGCCAGAGGAAACAGAACAAGTGCAGCACAACGGAAGAGAATCAGCTGATTGACGCTCGTAAAAGTGTCACTTTATGTTTAAAGTGATAATGTAATATTACATAATACATGAAAATACATGTTAAGTTACATTACTTTCATATATAAAAACCGAGACACAGATTAAAAAAGTAATTTAGTTACATCATTGCCTAAAAAACATCCAAGTGAAAAAGACATCGCTGCGTAAAAAGAAACTCTGAAGATGTGCTGAAGAACTCTTAGCGCGGAACTTGGTCTGAATTCAAGCGTTTGGCTGTAGCTTTCTATCTTCTCGCACTCAGGGTTACATAAACAACTGTTGCGTAACAGCAGAGTTCTCTAATTGGTCAATTCATTTCTACTCATGTTCATAATGTCAGAGAACCTTCAACACTGAATAATTATATTACATTACAATTCCACAATTACGTCAACGAAGGAACAAAACCAACATGTTCCGGGCATGACACCAGTAGTTCTGTATTTTAACAAATCTGAAAAAAAAAAAAACTATTTTGCAGGTTTCATGGAGTTGGTATGTAAATATGTTTTCATAGTTACAAATATAATGTTTTAAATCCTATATGCTGTCTCTATGAATAATGTACATTTTAAAATTTGAATATTTAATGACTAGATCTATAGATTTTCCAGCAAGGCCTGCAGGACGTAAAGAAAGTCTGGGCTGTGCAAACAAACCTCACGGTCCGTCTCTCACCTTCAGCTCAGCCACCTGGGAGGAAATGTGCCACATCAGGCTCTCGCTGAGAAACTTCATCCCGTACGGACCCAGCAGCTCCGACAACGAACGCATTTCTGTGGCACAAAAACACCAATCCATTCGTGTCAATGAGTTCAGTGTCTGCCGACCTGCTGCTGATTCAAGTTTCAATTACATATTTTTGTGACTGTGGGAATACAGTGGCCACGTGACCTTTGAGTGAAGTTATGCACTAGTTTTCTGGAATCGGGTGTAAGATAAAGTGGTGAACGCACCACTTTTTGTTCGCTTCAACAGCTGAGATTTGTGGTGTTCAACAGACATGTGTTTTTGCTGTTTTGTGCAAACAACTTAGTACTGCATATGTAATTTCCAAGACAATAAGAGCTAGTGATGATGCTGTGAAGTAATTGATAATTGAATATTGAACAATATTAAGAATTATCCAGGGACAGGAACACTGAGCGAGTATTGACAGATTTAAGTTTTTCTCTCCACCATCAGTAACACTACAAAAACATGACATTTGTGAAAGAATAAATATGAAAAGTTTAATCTGTTGAGGAAGAATTAACTTATGTTCAAACCCTGAAAGCCCTTTCCAGGACATCCAGACCCGCAGGTCAGTTCAGATGGACGAATTCTCACCAGATATGTCGGAATACTCCTCAGCATTGAAGGTCAGCTCATTCTCCGTGGGCAGGTTGACAAAGGCTTTCATGGCAGGAAAGTAAGCGATGTGACCGTTGCTGACCTGACGTAGAAGCGTCTCCAGATACCTGCGGACACAATGAAACCAAGCACTCTGAGAAAAGACACAGAAACATTCATTTGATGCATTTAAGCCACAAAACAACTTATAAAGTCTTGCAAAAAACAATGCCTGTTTCGCTATTGGTCTAGGGCAAGACTGCCCACTGCTCCGGGTTTGTGTGTGTTCACTTCCCTGGACGATTAAATGCAGAAAACTATTTTGATACGGCCCCTAGTGGCCATATTGACAAACTCACTCACTTTACTTAATACTTAAAGAGACAATTTTATACAAATCGACATGTTCTTTTATTCTTTTTATTCTTTTCTACGTTTCTGGAGAATAAAAGCCACGTACCAGCGTTGCGAACACAGTAACAAGTCTATGTGTGTGCAAAGTCTCACCAGTTGGTGTAAAGGCTGGTGATGGTGGGCTCGCCATGGCTGTCCAAGTGCTGGGTCTGCTGCAGGAGCACGTTGTTAAAGACTCTGGTGATGTCGATCTGCACATAGTTCTCGATGGACTGCAGAACGGTCATGTAGGCTCGCACACTGGTCAGCAGCTCGGACGGTTTGGCGATCTCCTGCGTGGCCTGGTTGTACATGGTCATCCCAACGATAGACCTGAGAGCAGGACGAACAGAACGTAAGCAACTTTGAATTACCAAATTCTGTTATTACTGTTTTACCCATGGAATTGAACCCAAGACCTTTGTTGTTGCGAACATCAGTTCTACGGACTGAGCTTGAGTGACGATGCTCGCTCCTTAGTTAACGCTCTTCCGTGCGGAGGAGCAGAACCGTGTGGGTTTTTCAGTCACCGCATTAGCCAGGAGTGTTTTGAATCCAGTGGAATCCACAGTGGAAAATAACTGTTATTCCTCCGCACCGAGTTTATTTAGTTGGACAAGCGCTAGTGTGGAACGCCGTCAGAAAACGAGTCTCCCTGCGTTAGTGCTATAAATTACACAAATCCAACAATAAACCCCGAGCGGAACATGAAGCTGTAAAAGTCTCTGCTTAATTAATCAGGCAGCGCTGGACGACAGAAGCAGTTCCTGTTACATAAATCACCGGCTGATGCATTTATACCGCACACAGCCAAATTAAGTAGAAAGCTGTTGAGATGATATTTATATGCTGAATAATACACACGTTGGCCTAAAAGAACAAGCCTCCCTGAAAGTAAGACCTAGTGTATAGTTTAGCTGAACGGAAACGGTTAATGCTCGAGATTAATCACANCTTTCCATCGGATTCTGCACTCGTCAGCCATGTGACTGACCTCAGAACAGCAGAGTACTTCCACCAATTGTGAATTGATTATCAATCAATCACTGTCAATTGATGTCATCTTAGCATGTACACTGAGCAGTCATGATCAAACACCTGCCACTGTAGAGGGGGCAGGGCCTAACAGTTAGGGAGGTGGAGCTGTAATTAGGATGTTTAGAGGGATATAAGTGGGTGTGTATTCAAAGATGTTTCTACACATCTCACTGGATGGGTTCACACCACAGACCACACACACACACACACACACACACACACACACACACACAAACTCACTTGGTAAAGCGGATCTCCAGGTGGGATGTCAAGTACTCCCGCGGGGTGAACGTGTGCTCCCACACCATCATGTTGGGCACGTAGTTGATGGAGAAGCAGAGCTCGGACAGCGCCGTGTGCAGTTTGTCCAGGCTGTACAAAGCAGAGCAAAGCCTTAAAAACTCATTTCCTTCAGATTACACAACCAATCAGGCCCGGCTTAGTCGGCACTATAGCGTGGCTCACCGAGGGGCCGCACCGGCCCGCCACTGTTACTACTGCTCATGTGTGTCCATATCAGGCATTGAGATAAATCCATTTTATATTATATGGAAGATCTGGTTAAAAGTCTAGAGTTTGAGAGGATGATAGAATAATCATCTCCAGCCTGGCTTTGCTTAACTCAACTGTGCTCAAGACCTTAAATGGGTCACAGCTATGTTATAGCGCAAATGATCCAATCCAGGAAACGGAGCAATAGCACGTTCCTAAAAAAAAAAAAAAAGAAGTGCAAATCCTATCATCTGACGCCAATGCATGTACATGTAGACTGTACACATGCTTTCGTGTAAGAGGNCGTTCCCAAAATAAAGAAGTGCAAATCCTATCATCTGACGCCAATGCATGTACATGTAGACTGCACACATGCTTTCGTGTAAGAGGTCAGAGGCGATGATGGAAAACCGGCTGGATGAAAGTCCAGAGGTCTGCTCTTACTTGGTGACCAGGAGTCTGTTCTTCCTCATGCTCTCCACACCGGGCTTCTCTCGTTCCGGTTCTCCCTTCTTTCCCGTCTGCTTTTTTGACTTCTTATTCACAGCCTGGCTGATGGTTTTGGCACAATGTTTTGGCAGTAGCTGTTCACAGAAACGACAGGAAAAAGCAATGGAAAATGAGCATGAAACCAAAGCCTTCAGTTTTCCTGATCATGAACATCATTTGACTTTTTACCTCAATTTGACTCACTGAACCACGTGTAACAAAAATTCTGTTTATCTGAATGGGCTTATATGCAAGCGTGTCTTGTAAGATTGTCCGTATATTGTTTTTTTTTAGCATACACTATATTACCAAAAGTATTCGGTCACCTGCCTTGACTCACATATGAACTTAATCCCATGCCTAACCCATAGGGTTCAATATGATGTCGTTCCACCTTTTGCAGCTATTACAGCTTCAACTCTTCTGGGAAGGCTGTCCACAAGGTTAAGGAGTGTGTTTATAACAACAATAATAATAATAATAATATTAATAATATGAGTATTTGTAAGGCGCACAAGTATACTGTAGGAATTTTTGACCACGCTGGCGTTGGTCGAGAAGGCCGGGCTCTCAGTCTCCGCTCTAATTCATCCTAAAGGTGTTCTATAGGGTTAAGGTCAGGACTCTGTGCAAGGCCAGTCAAGTTCGTCCACACCAGACTCTGTCATCCATGTCTTTATGGACTTGATGCATAGGTGCACAGTCAGGTTGGAAGAGGAAGGGGCTCCAGCTCCAAACTGTTCCCACAAGGTTGGGAGCATGGAATTGTCCAAAATCTTTTGATGTCCCGAAGCATTCAAAGATGCTTTCACTGGAACTAAGGAGCCAAGCCAAACTCCTGAAAAACCTTATCAATTGGCTAGGTGACCGAATACTTTTGGTAATATGGTGTATATTTAAGTGATGTGAACGGATGTGTACGTGCGAGTTTGTTGCTCTGTCAAATTTACACCGAACAGTCAAATTGACAATAGAAATGTTTTCATCATTTAAAAAACTACTAAGTTCTACACTTCTTGAAAAAGCTAAAACATTCATTCAAAACATGCAATAGTTTTGAAATGCAATTGTCAAAAAGACAAATTCTATTATGAAAATAGTAAAACATTTGTAGTTCAATAGTAAAATATTATGACAAACAAGTAAAAAAATAAAAAAAGAATAATAATAATAAAAATACAATCAAAAACCTAAATAAGACAAATCTAAACAAAATTTAAATTCAGTAAGAAATTTCTTGCCCATGTTTCAGTCAAACGAGTCAGAGCACTTTGTTTTGCAATGTTAGTATGAACGTAACACAAAGGATGAATTTGTGCTGTCTGTCAGTGGAGTGAAGAGCGTGCGGACCTGGTCACTCAGAGTGCACTGCTCCGTGCAGATGTCCGTGATGAGGTTGCGGGCTTGCTTGGCCATCTCGTCCAGGAACATGTTGCACAGGGACAGACTACGGTCTCCGATGTGGTGTCTCTGCGGGGAGGGAAGCGTCAGAATCATCAGTCCTCACATCCGGAGGTCAATGGCACATATTCTGACTGCATGAAAGCCTTCTAGTGGGTCTGTTTTCAACCTGAAATTTAATGTCTTTGAACATCTAATTCGAAATTCATTTACTGCGAAGAACATAAATGAAAACACATTTTCATTGATCACATAATGTACACCCACCCTACACATCTACATTACATACAGGGTGTTTCAGGTCAATCAATCAACACTATTATTACAATCAATAATAATAAAAAAAGGTTAGGGATATTCAGCTTCTGGCCTCAAGATATTTAAGCCTTAAATGCATTACATCCTCTACAGGTGAATGTAATGTGACCTTCTCTAAGCTTTTGAACGCAACTGTTAAATGTTTCAAGAGGACGTCCTTTAGCCACATCTCGTGCTGATGACCGCTACATTGTGAACACTGTCCTGAGAAACCGGAAGATGGACGCCACTAAACTCCAGGCACATTTTAGAGGTCAGAAGCACCCAAGGGTCACGTCAGACCACTCAAAACCATTTACATCAGGGTGGTCTGCATGCTAGACGACCTGCACAGGTACCTGACCAGACCACCAGGCACAGGCATCATAGTTTTGCATGGGCCAGAGAGCATTTGGAACCAGTGGGCCTCAGTGCTGTTCTCTGATGAGAGTCGATTCACACTGAGCAGAAAAAAGTCATGGAGATCACCTGACAGCCAAATACCCCTAACTTTTTGTGAGTAGTGCAACTGTAGCACTACAGCATCATTACAGAAAAGAAATGATATCACATTTCTGCATCGATTTAGAAGTAGAACGACAATGACACCATATACTTCAATACTAACACCCGTTAACTTTGGCTTCAACTTTAAACCCATCAACACACACAAAACTTCTCCAGAACTTTGCAAACATCACCAGCTCTACCAGCCTCTAAACTCTCGCGACTCGACAGGAAGCAGCCATGTCAGGTGAGTTTCTCCCTCACACTGAAGAGCTGTGTGTGACGCGTCCGTGTGTAAGAGGGGCTCTGTTAGGACCCAGGCCTCAACTCCCTTCCTGGAGCAAACAGCGCACACTGGAGTAACGAGACACCACCACGGCCACGGCTTCGGCGGCCTGGGTCCAGCCCGAAGGTGGAGGCGGCGGTTGTTCATCTGGCCTGTAAAGCGCGACACAAAGCCAGATAATCTGCCGGACTGTTGGAGAGAACACATCCGCCCGACGCTGCAGCGCCCGAGGACAGCCTAAGCTCAAGCGCCGTGATCTCTTGTTGTTTCACAAAACCACCGTAAAACCTTTTTTGTGTGTGAGGATGGAAATATTCGTGGAAACTTTTAGTGCTTTTCCAACATAAATAAAGCTTGCAGCTGTCCAAAGCTGTGTGGAGTGGACATAGGAGGAAGACCATTTCAGAGACATGCTGAGAGAGGGAGTTTCATGTTTAAATAAGGGAAACCCAAACCTTCTATGGCTCAATAAATCTCTTTTATTCCTCTTAGTGCACTCAGACGGCTCAAGGTCCGGGCCCTGCAATGACTCTCATTGTGCTGTTTGTTTTGGTGCCGTTTGTCCACCAATTAGGAGTGAAAATGTGGGTTTATTTACCAAATTAAATTGGATATTGGAGGGCTACGTTTGCCAGGAACAAACAGTGGGTGAAGGTGTCCAGCGGGGGGAAAGGAATCTGTAGTTCTTGTGTATACGCAGGGGCTTCCGCGTGCCCCCGGGGAGCCTGGCTAGCTGCAGCATGTATGGTTCAATTACAGATTTAATAAATCACGCTTTTCAGCATTTATTTCCATGGACCGCAGCGCTCAAGACCGTGTGTTGGTGATTCCAGCCCTGGTTAACTCACGGAGCTTTCCGGATTCACAGTACGACTTGGTCCTGAACCCTCGCATGGGTCGTGGCTGAACCCAAAATGTAAGAGGATAGATCTTTCTGATTCCCTATTCTCGAGCAGGAAGTAACACTGGTCATTTTTGCGGAAGAACATTCTCAGGCATTAAAAACACATTTTTTTGCCCCAAAACATCAAACCTTATTTATGGAGCAGGTCTGAAACAAGAAAGGTTACCTAATGCACAGGGCTGTAATACCTTAAATCCACCACTACAAAATTGTGGCACTCATGAGTAGACTCTAGAATCTATTTTTGAATGAACTAAACTCCAAATAAGAAATCGCTCAAGATGTGTGTAACAAAAAAGAATGAAGACTATCTGCTGATGGACCATCAATAAACAATCTTTTTTAACCGTTCATACTAACACACGTGGTCCACAGACAGTGGACTTTTCCCCACTGTTCACTTCCACATTAAAACAGCACTTTTAAGGCAGTCCACAAATAATCAGAGATAAATTACCGTAATATCGATAACAATAAACAAAATATATAATTATAAAAAGGCCCAAAAATTATCACTATAGTGTAACAACTAATTAAAAACTATTGTTTTGGTGCATGTTTATTACAGTTCTACAGTTAAGAATCCTTGAAAATGTAATTTCAAATGTAAAGAAATTGTCAGTTCTATAATTGTTATTCAACTATAAATACTGTTTTTCAATATTAAATCTATAAATTATACACTTGTTGAAAGAAACTGAAACATAGCGTCACTAAAGGCTGTTTGTTGGAGCGATGGTTCCTACGTGTGCGTGTGAGTCTGGCACTGCTGCTGGACCGACTCCAGGTCAGAGCGACTCACCTCTTCAGGACAGAGCTCGTGAGTGCAGCTCATAAAGTGAGTGCAGAGCAGAGGGAAGGAGATGGAATATCGAGACTGAGACGGCAGCTCCAGGCACTGCTGAAACATCTTCTCAAAGGCCCGGCTGTAGAAGCTTCCAGAAAGAAAGAGGAAAATCAGTGTCTGGTACGGAGCTATCTAATCGCTTTCCTCTCCACCCACCAAACCAGAAAGATCTGGACGGTTGTTAAAGCCTTTCCAAATAAAATAAATTAACTCTATGTGGCTTTAAATGATGTTTACCAGAAGATGGAAAGGTCAGAAGTCTCCACGAGCATTTCCACCAGAGAGTCCACCATCTTAGTGTGGAAGATGATGGTGTTCATCATCTTGCCCAGCTCTCGGTGGTCCGCCAGTCCCAGTGAAGCTTTGGAGACGCTGGTGTAAGCCTACATACACATAAAACAGCATTCAGCTCAGTGATACCCAGCTCTTTGATTAACATAACCATTCCAGATTGAATATCCAGTGGAAATGAAAAAATACCAGGAATTGAACCAAAACCAGAGTTAGGTGTTTTTCTGATGTACCATGAAGTCCAAATGAGGGTTTTCTGGGAAATAGTTAGATGACTCTAATATTGCTGATCCAGACCATGCATGATCAAATTAAGAGCCAACACACTCACTCAGCCGTGGCCACAAAGTTCACGTAGTCATATTGCTTTTTAATGTCTTGAATATGGTAGTGTTTATCATGATCTTATCAAAAACAAAAAAGCTATGATGAAATACAAAGAATAATTCTATAGCGATTCTCTTTAGGCTTGTTAAATCAGAAACGTGGACACGCCCACTTGGACATAATTCATGATCGCTCGTTTCTCTTCATCACCGCTTCCAATTCCACCCACATGAACTGTTGCAAGATGTTAAAAAAGTGGCTCAGTGATCCTCAGAGATTAGCTCTGGTGCATCTGAGTTTGGATGAAAGGCACGAGGCCCGTTCAACAACCTCTGCTTCAAAGGAACAGCGCACACATGCTGCGATCAGATCTTTTCCTCCAAATCAAGTAAACATGATGTTTTTCCATCGAGGAATCAAAAGAAAAGGTTCGTTTCCAGACGCGGCCGTCTCCAGGAAACCTTCCATCCCTGCGGTGAGCGCCTCTACGCTAACCAGCGGCGGGTAATTAGCAAGACGCACAGCGGTGATAAGGGCTTGTAATTACATCTGATTAGGATCAATGGAAGCAAACACCAGGTATTGACTCGGCTCAAATGGCGCATATAGTCTTACCTGCAGTCGGAACCAGTCCAGCCTCATGCCTCTGAAATCAAACACCTCGCCATCTTCAACTGCAACACATACACGTATCCGTCATACGCCATGAACCACAGTGTTCTTCACATATTTGGCAAGAAAAAAGCTTTGAACATTTGTGAATATTTGTGTGCACAAAATCTGATCAGAACCTTGTTTAACACTGAGGGAGGTCATGGTGTTCACGAAAGATGACATAATAATGGACTCGTCTTCTGGGCAGACAGACAGGTTCTAAAACAAATAGAAGTTGAGACAATTTTAGCTTTTGTGAGAGAGAAACCAATTTTACAACCAAAGCAATAGCAACTCTGCATAGAAGCGCCAGCGCTCCCCCTGGTGGAGAGAGCTATCCATCACAGCACATGTCTAGGAAGAGAAAGTCTCACCTGCACTAGTTCATTGAGAACCACAGCATCAAAGCCCGACAGGTACTGGACGTAGTACCTCTGCATCACGGGACCGTATTTACGCACGTGTGCACGCAACTCCTCCATGTAAAAAATCAGCTCGGCTATGTGCCTGAAAGGATAAAGGAGACTTAGAGCTTTCTCTTATAAGACAGTGTATTACAAGACAGAAGAAATACTGGCTGTATTAATATAGTGTAAGGTTTGAAAATATCAACATTTTTTCAAACAAATAACACAAAGATTTGAAAAGCTGTATTATGTTATTCGTTATACTGACTTTAGGCTCCGCCCCCAAACTATCATCGGATGAGAGCTAGATCCAACCGTAAAACCCTAACCCTAACCCGCAAACGTCAATCAAAAAGTTGTTGAAAAAGTATCTACTTGTCAATGAAGTCGTCTGTGCTTTTCTTCTGGATGTTGTCGGCGTGTCGGAGCAGCCAGATGATCTCGTCCCGGGCGAAGGAGAGAGCCATGAAGACGAAGAGAGCTTTAGGGCCGAGTAAGCCGGGCTGGTCCGCCAGCACCGTGGCCAGCTCCTTCAGGGCGGATCGCAGGAACTTGCGCCGCTCTCGGTGCATCGAGCCCCTGGAAGTGTCGATAAAAACACATGAATGTGAAGGAGAGCGACTTCAAGTCTGAAATACTGAAGACATAATGAAAGACACTTACGCGTGTGACAACGCGGATTCTTTGCATTCGCGGATGTCATTGACACGTTTGTTGTAACTGCAAGAGATCAACAATTCGAGATTAGCATCTAGAAAAACAAAACATAAACAACTAGCATTCCAGTTTGTATGAGTTCATATAGTTGTATAGTATTCAGTTATAGATCCACAAAGTGTTTGTCTCGCATCACAGTCGACGGGAAAAACATGGCAGAGCTGTGCAATAATGGCAACATTTTGATAGTATTGATATGTCACGGTTTATCAAAAAGAGACCAGTTTATGCCTCTGCTGTTTATATTGTGCTACTGCAAAATAAGATGATAAAATTTCATATATTAAATAAAATAAAATAGTTTTAAATGAACAAAATCTGTAAAACGTCTTTTCGTTTGTTTTTTTGTATTTCATGTCTCTCTTATTTATCCTCTTTCTTAACTGCATCCCTTCCCTCCAAACCCTCATTTTTAAATGCTGGACGATCTGGAAAAAAACAAATCACAAAATGTATAATGCATTTTGACAAACATAAGTGATTATATAAGTTTAATTTTGCCATGAATGTTTGTCTTGTGTGTTGTAACTAAAAAAAAATGCAACATGCTCAGCAAAAAAAATCTTTTGATGAGTAAACCAATCTTGATGAAAAGATGAATGAAAATTCTAAAGAAATTCTAGTTTAGATGAGCATTACACCTTCATAAATCATTTTGGTTCAGCTCCTTGACGCTCAAAGCCAGATGCGCAATTTAATTCACAATATTGCAAAATTTTCCCTTTCAATTTTCATTTCCCCGCTCATCCTTATAACACAGTAATTATGAGATCGGTGTGATTGTAAGGAGACTGACCCGCGGATGTTCACGAAGAGATCTTCTGCCGCTTTGTGGATGTGGAAGACCTCGTCCCGGAACAGACAGAGACAGGAGCTGCTCTGAAGTGCCAGTTTCCACAGACTGAGAGCGGCGGGGTCGCTGTTCAGAGCCGCGTGACACAGGATGAACCCGACTGAATACAGAAATAAAATAAATGCAATAAACCCAGAAACCAAAATCTTTCTCCAAATCTAAATTGTCACGGTACTTAGGGTTTATACAATTATTTAATCCAAAGTGATTTATTTCAAAAACAAGAGGGTCCGTTAGCTGCACTTACACACGATCCATTTTTCCATAGTGTCTAAAGATAGATATTCACACGGCATCTGTAAGAAAAACCGCATTGTGAAGAAAAGCATAATACGTCCACGCAAACAATTCACAAAACAACACCATTCAAAAGCAGATAATATTGGAAAGATAATATTGGAAAGAACAGAATGTGCTTTATTAATGGGCTAAACTTGAAAGGTTAAGGTGAGAAGAGGCTCTGACCGTGTCGGACTGAGCCGGGTTCAGCATGGTGCTGGGAGCGCTGATCAAACTCAGCAGCTGAGCGTTCCTCCACTGATCGGCGGACAGGTTTCGGCGTGGGTACACCATCTGCAGCGAGACCAGGGCGTCTGCCAGCGACTGCCACAGAGAAAAAACACATTTTTAAACCGGATTTCACAAAGAAACAGAACCTCATTCTTACTTTTCCATGAGGGACGAACTCCTCCATCATCTTTTTTAGTGGGTTCTCGTAATCCACGATCATCTGTCCGAGCCGGGGATATTCTCGGTCACTGGACACAGAGATGGCACACAACATGACACGCGTGACAGCAGAAGAATCACGGCATCAGGAAGGCCTGCGATACCTTGAGCCGTGAGTCATTTCGTGCGCGTAGTTGTATAGGCCGATTATGGCCTTCCGCTCCTCAATTCGGGAAAGCAGCATCATGAGAGTAGTGTACGTCACCACCAGGTCCAGGTAGTTCCTCGTGAGGTCAAAGTTTACAGTCTGTCCAGCGGGGGAAACACATTATGAGACGCCACGCGGAACACGGTGAAGGATTCGGTGCAAACTCACGATGTCAAAGAAAACTTGGCAGGCGTCGACAGTGTTCAGCAACTCACACACGTGGTCCTGAAAAGTTCAAGCGCATTGGGAATCACTCAACTCAAACTGGGCCGTGTTTCCTCCTCGTCATACCTTAAATTCCATCACATCCACAAAGGTGAAGTAATACAGAGCTAAGTTCTTCAGGATCTCTGACTTCTCCTTCTGCAGCTGTGCCAGCTGTTGCTGTGGAGAGAGAATGCAGACGACAAAATCAAATCACGTGACGCATCGGCGCGACTGAAGACGGTCCGCAGGGTTCACACAGGGAAGTTCAGTCGATTAACAAATAAAACTACAACGAGGAAGCGAGAGATGGACTTGAATGAAAGAATAAAACACATTTGTGATAATGTATGTTTGAACTGAACCTGAAAACTTCATAATTTCTCTCTCTCTTCTGTATGCACAGAAATCTATATTTTAGATCCGTTTTCCTACTTTTTTTCATCTAACCCTCTATTAATTTATATATCGATTCAGCTAGCCATTTGTCTATTATCTACCCATCCATCTATCTATAGTCTGTCTATCAGTCTGACTGACTGTCTGTTTGTAATCTATCAATCTATCTGTCTGTCCGTCTGCATCATGTATCAGTCCTTTATTCATTCATCACTCCTATCCAAATCAATACATAAATGTATCTCTACCAATCAATTTCCCCATTGTGAGACTAATAAAAAGTATATTCTATTCTATTCTAATCAATCTCTCGCTTCAAACAATTTTTCCCTCCACCACTTTGCTGTCTGACTGTGTGGATCAGAGAACTGGAAGTTTCCTGCTGAGCTCTTTCGGCGTTGAGTGAACCCTGCGTCAAGTCCTGACACGCAGTCTTTCCCCTTCATGGTATTTAAAACTCTAGAGCAAAAATGCACGACCTCTGCACCTAAAAAATGTCAAAAAAGGCTTCAAACATCAAGATGTTCGGCTAAACTCACCACATTTCAGTGAGGGTTTTCTCATCATTATTCTAAAGAGCGTGTGAGTGCAGATGTGCTCTAGAGTCAAGTTACTGACTAAATTCTCCAAATATCAGTAAGAACATTTCAAATAGATGATTAGAAAGAAGATGAAGAGTAAAACTTGACAGATCTAGAGAAGCAGAGAGGAAGAAACGAGTTGTTCCACCAAGAAACATTTCAGTTGTGGCATTTACATATGCCTCAATCTCTATTATTATAATTACTTATTACTCCATATTTCAGTAGTTATTTCATTCATCTAGTAGACAATTTTTTCTAGTGTGTGACCATGGCAACAAAAGTGTAATCTAAATTCTATGATTGTGAACAAGTGATACTAAAAACATTTTTAAACGGCAGATGTTTTCAGAAAAGAACGTCTCTTTTCTAAGAATGGGCTGCTTGCTTCTTACATGAATTTTGACCGTTTCTCCATTTCTGCTCGGGTAAAAGAGTCTAGCAGTGTGATACTGTGAATTGGACCAGACAGACATTCTGAAGCACGTGACCATGGACTGAAAGAAGCTCAGAGAACATTCCCCATCCAGAAAACCTGGATTATTGCTCTAGATACGTTCTAAAGACTCCTGTAGTGAAAATAATCCAATCACAGAACTGAAGAAATCTGGAATGCATGGTAAAACTAGAAGTAAAAATTAGTGGTAAAGCACCTCTAATCTGATTCACCTCAAAGAAGATTCTGGGGAATCTGAGTTTCTTTTATCCAACATGGGTTAGTTAAATGACAACATGTGAGTACAACTGAAATGTTCTACCACATCGGCAGAGCCGGAGCTAAATAAATCAAACGGGACTCGACACGGAGTCCCAACTTACCAAAAGAAACATCCAGAAAAAGCCACGTCAAGCATGCAAAAAAGCAAAAAAGGAAATGTAAAACGACACTAAAAAGGCAACGGAAACAGTTTAGACACAACTTCACATCCAAGAAGCAATTCAACATCTTTAACGCAAAGTTAAACCACGAAGGCCAAGCGGCTTCTGAAATACAAACAATGATGGAATATTACAGAACCACACCAGCATGAAGCACAGAAAACACACACATTTTACACAATAATCTGCTATGAAACAATCCATTAGAGCGCGAAAACAAAAAGCTTTTTAATCTTTACTCTTGATTCCACGATTGTAAGATCTACTTTAAACATTTTAGTGCACTTCTAACCGATTTTCTGTGGGAAAAAAGTGACGTATAATTATAGATAATCTAATAAAGTGTGGCAAAGACCCTTTCTTTCTGGCTTGGGTGGGCACTGAAGAGTGGCGCTTGAATGATAAGTAGCTGGCATGAAAGCTGCAGAAGGGCATCTACAACAAATTTCTGTCCAGCACAACACGCGATTAAAACTTTGGAGTGGAAGAGGAAATGGAACGAGGCTACATTTCTCTGGCACACCTACATTCCTCAAGACATGTGGAATTCAGTTGACTTGACATTCAGGACTATTCTGTCTGTAGATGAGTCTGCGTCTAGGGTTTGGGGAACCATGTGTTGAAACTATGGCATTCACGAGTTGAGAGTGACTAAAAAATCCTAAAATAAAGTCACATTTGTGGGCCATTGTGATTAATCATGAGGTTTTAATAACTACAAAACTAAAGCTTGATCATATTTTTGGTCATGGAGGAAGTGGTGACCAATCTTGGCAATCCTCAAAGCTGAATAAACAGATGAAAACCTAAAGTATTAAAAATAATGAACATCTATACTTCTGCTGAGGAGCATCAAAGATTGAGTTGATTTCCTTCATCCTGCAAAGTGTTTATTAATTACAGTAAAGACAGAGTATAGTTTTTTTTACTTGACTCTTAAAGTAAAATTGAATCAGTCAATAAAGTCAATCAATCTGCTGGTCCAAATGACAAAATTAAAAAATTCTACTTTTCAATGTAAAAAGCGTCTGCG
>SOMO01000152.1:305984-324141 GCA_028128575.1 Paedocypris carbunculus
GAGGATAGAAGTCTTCGAATTAACGGCTCTCATTCAGTTGACAGACAATTGTAACATAAAAGATGGCTTTATTTTGTTGTTCCGCTCCTTATCTTAGTTGTTCAGTTTATGAGATGCTTCACCTGTAGAATTATTGAAAAAAGGGAAGCAGCTCAACCTGCAGCAACAGCTGAAATCAGGCTCCGCACAAGAATTATGTCATCATGACATCACAATTTCTGTTTTTATGCATCACTTCAAATTTAGACTTTTATAAACATGTCAAAGAAGTAAACGTGTAAAATCGACAGAACATATCTAGAAGCTACTTTGGGGGAAACATGCAATCTTTAATGTTACATTTTATCATTTTTTATATGATAGAACAATCGTTAATATATTGGTTCTAAATTCCCAACCCAAAATAAAAAAAACATTTAAGAAATCAAGCAAAAAAAAATAAATAAAAAAAATTGAGAGACAGAGAGACGGTAAATATGAGCTCTTCAAACAGACAAAGTGCTGCGGTTAGTGGAACACAGCAGTGCATGATCTGAAAGACCCTGGAGAAAAAGCGACACACAGATGGTGGGCTGTCGGTCAGTGCGTCTGATTGGCTGACTGTTCTGTAAGAGGTGAGGGTCTTACAGAGTGAGGGAGCTCGAGCGCGCCAGTGGACGTGCAGCGTATGGTCACATGACACGTCACATGATGTTTCACATGCACCTAAAAAACGCAGCCTTCAACCTAAAGACCATTCCAGTGTGCACAACAACATGTTTGAATGAAGCCCATTAGGTCGTTCCCAAAAAAAGACACCGCATGGCCGACGAAATAGCTGGCGATTGGCACTTGCAAAGATTAGCAAAGTCAAAACCAATTTACAATGACTAATTGGTCTTAATCCCAATGAATTTAACGCATTCAATCGTGAAGTCGAGCGAACCCCTTAAAATAAACGACAGATTTGTACCAGGCTAATGCTAGCTGACCTGTCCGACACTGTGCCCTTTAAATGCAAACCTGATGCAAATAAAGACGATGGAGCAAATAAGGCAGAAGATGGAAATACTAAAAAAAATATTTTAAAAAAGCAAGCTTCATGCATTAATAAGACACCAGAAGAGCAGCTGGGCGATAACACGCATAACGTAAAAACATTTCCGAATAGTAATAAAACTAATAACTCTTGATTCTAGAATCTCTCTCGTTTCGTTGATCTGCTACATATCGCCCAGCGCTGGCTCACACAGCCCTTTCTCGGCATGACTGGAAGAAAATGAAAAAGGCAACCCAAAAGAAAATGTGCAAAACGACAACACAAAAATGAATTAAACGTAAACTAAAAAAAAAAGGATAGAGTCCTGCTGGTGCTAGAGTTTGGGAAGGGCCTTGTGTGAGTCACGTACAGAGAGATCATGGGACATGAGACTGGAAGGAGAGCTGGGGAAGAGGGACTGAGACTTTAGGAAGGTGAAAAGCTGTGCAAACCTTCCAAACTTGTCCTTGCTGGGGAAGCATTGTAACAGAAAAAGAGAGAATTACACATCAACACAGGATCCAATGTCTACCATGCACGCTCACGGCAAAAGAAACGAGCTTGGGAACTAAGTGTGAGTGTCGGATGGGGTCCTGGGGAGGGACTCGGAGGGGTGACAGGAAGCCGTTCCCACAGTTAACATTGCCACCATGCAGAGATCACTGCTCCGGCCGCAGGAACGCAGCGGCCCGTGTTCACCGGGAAGTTCGTGATTAGTCAAAGAAACATCCATGCATGTAAAGGGGAACTGAGATCGACATGTTTGTAAAAATGACTTAAAACTGATCGGAACTTAAAGGATGACAAACAGAATCACACTGCAAACAATAGAGCGAGTGAGCGAACCAACCAAAAGCGAAGGAAAAGAAACCCACAACCGTAACTGCGTGAAACCTTCCGTCTTTACGTTGTTCATCCTATGACCCTGTGATCATCCCTGTTCGGCCGCAGTGTGTCGGTCAGAATCACTAACGCTGCCTTTGCAATACAACGGTGTCGCTTTTATTCTAATAAATGACAAAAAGCAGCAATATTCACAGGAAAGCTTTCCCAACAATCGGAATTCCAAACCATTTAATGCCAGTAAAATTAGCTTTTACATATGGAATTTTAACTAAATGTTACAATATTAAATATTAAACTATACATATTTATAATACAAACAACATATTTTAACTCTGGATATAAACCATTAGGACATCAGTTGCTTTACTGAACCTTAAAAACTTGAAGGAATAAATGTGTGTTTTTGCCTCTGTTATAATTCCACGGAAGCTGTAGACTAGAGTGAATGGTTCTGTCACACTGAAGAACACACGAGATAAGAGCAAACTTCCTGAATCCATGTCTGTCATTTCCTGCGACACTACAATAGCATCCCAGTTAGAAGCCGAGCGGATCCTGAACTCTGAGGAATCTATACTGCGTTCAGCACTTTTTAATATTTTGGGTATTTTCTAAAGACTCTTTATTACAACATTTACCATAATATGGAAAATCAAGTTTGAACACTGTTGTTGAACGGCAAAAGTTTGGGTTACAACATTAGTGCTCTAGCAGGAGTTCGAGGTCAAACATGTTTGTTCGATCGGCTCTGCTACTGGTTGAACAGTGTGTTTGGGGGCGTGTCCCCATACATTCCAACACATTTTCAAAATACATGCCATTTAAATTGAGCAATAGAAATTTTTTTTTACAAAATCTTTTGATCAAAAATACTTTTGAACACCATTCACACGCACACAAAAAAATGTTTGATCAGATAGGATTATATAGGATTCTTCTAAAATGTAAAATGATTTTTTGTGTTAACCTAAAAAATTAAGACCTAGCAACTGCATGTTGTCAAGTAAACAGCCTAATTATTTAAAGAAATCGCCAAAAATTGATCACTGTTGCGGAAAACTGTCGACTGTGACATGAAGATACAAGAAACAAAACAATTACCTTGAGCAGCGGCTACATTTGCTCTTTTTCTTTTCTTTCCAGTGTGGACAACATAATTCTTCCACGTACAAATCATATCAAGCATGTGAATAAAAATGTACTTTAATATAAAACCAATAGGGTTTTCTAATTAGCCTCAATTATTTCCCATGAATCACACAAACCAGTTAACCTCAAAGGGTGCATATGGCCCCAGGGCCCGATGCTGCCCAGCTCTAATCTAGTCCGTAACCTTGGAAAAAAACTGGTCTAGACGAAAACAGCATAAGCACAGGAAAAATGAAACATCTGCTTGCTGCTTTAGCTGATGGAGTCAGCGGATGCTAAACCCAGTTTACGGGGGAGATGCGCATCACCACACACTACAAAAAGGTTTGGCTTTGGAGCTTTAAGTCAATTCATGATCAATAACATTTGGAAAGAGTTCCACCTCGTCGCTACCACACCACACAAACCTTCCAGCGCTCCACGCAATGCCTGCTAGTTGCTAAGCAACAGGACTATCCAAAGCATGGATTCAGTGCAGAGCAGTGGACCAGCCATTCCTCAGCCACTCTACACAGAAGAAGTCTGGCCATCGATGCAGGTGAAGCACATTCCGTCGGGAACAGACGTGGAGCGTGCCAGCACACACAAATGAGAGTAAATACAGAGGACTTTGTCAGTCTGACCCCGCGTGACTCATCACCACGAGCGAGGTCAGATGTTCAGAGCGACATCAGTGGGCATGAGGAGACGGGCATCACACACACTGATCAGCTCCCATCACACGTCTGAGCGAGCAGAAGACCGGGGGGGGGGGGTCCGGGTAGCCCAGTTTCAGCGATGGTCTGGAAGGCTTCCATTACGGATCTACACGCAGCCAAGCCTGTTCTTAAAGGCCAGAGCTCTTGCTCTGCTGGCAACACGACAGAGAGCTGACAGGCCTCACCTTCACATCTACAAATAATGCGTGACGTGAATTAAAAAAAACCTTTAGTTTTGTATTTACCATGCATAATTTGTATAATGTATAATGACAATAATAATAATATTAACTAGAACAGAAAACCAGGACTCCCTTTAATCGCAAACCATCTGATAAGAAAGTGCATATTACCAACAATACACATCCAAACTACATACACAATGTAAAACAGCCATTTACCTTTACTGTTGTTTATATAATTAAATGAAGAAACAAGACAAAACTTGTCATGACAATGTTCGGCATCTCTCTCACTCACTCACACACACACACACACACACACACACACACACACACACAAACACACACACACACACACGCGCGCGCTATTTGCAAATATGTGACAAGTAATGCAGATGCACAGTATTTCATCACCTAATTTAAACCAAATATTACATTTTGTCAAATAAAATATTTGTAGAATGTTTAATAAAAAAAACTATAGATATACAGCAATTTAAGGGCTTTTAAAGATTAAACGTTCTTAAATCTAGTCTTCCTTTATGATATCCAACATGTCTGCTATAAGAGAAGCACAGGTTCAGATTTAAATCAAATGCATCTGACGTATATAATAAATAATAGTCTTATAACACACAGACACACACACACACACACACGCTCAAAAACATTGCATTTTTTCGCGCAATGTGGACAGATTCTCACGCAGAGCTTTAGGAGCTGACGACAGATTTCATCCTTAAACATGATAAATCACATCATATACGAACACATGATATCAGCTAAACTGGGGCACTCCTCCTCCTCCTCCTCCTCGTCACCACAACCACCTTCATCTCAGCCATTTGTCGTACCAGGCTCCGAACGAGTCTTTTCGATCAACGAGGTTTAAAAACTAAAACCAGTAAATCAACCAGACGTGAGATTCAGCAAGGTGTCGCGCACGCGCACACATACACGCGCGCGCACATACATGTCTATAAACCCAGGCCTAGACTCATCAAACCGTATGTGTGTATGTGTGGGCACGCAATGAAGTGTACTGCGATCTTAAACACACAAGCATGACAGCGTCCATCCTCACCTTCTTAATGTTATAGATGCGCGTTAGCATCCCGACGCCGCGGTCGTTGAGGATCGTCAGTTTCTCCGCCAGCTTCTGCTGGCTCGGCTGAAGCGCGCCTCGAGACATGGTTCAAACGACCGCTAAACCAGCTCAATCTGAAGCGAACGAATCCCCTTGTAGTGTTGGAGCTTAAAGTGCAGAAGTTGGTCGTTTTTTAGTGTTGAAATTCGCCCATATTATGGGCTACTCGCTCGTCGTCGGGGATGTTTTTTCTAGGTGTTGCCCTGATGGCCAGAACGAGGCTGCTTCCGGCAACGACGTCACGAGGTCACGTGACGGAGATCTCCGCAGGATCTCCTCCCCCATGATGATCAAAGCGCTCGTGAGAATCTTTTCGATTTGATAACGAGTCAACATACTTGTTATCATAATAACAAATAACATAACAAAAACATTAAAATTTTTTAACATTTAAACATTTATGATGTTGCTTCTCTCTATAACACATTTGGTGCTTTTTTTATTCATTTTTATTCATTCCGTAATGTATCTCCAAAAACAAACAATTAATATGTAAAAGATAATTTTTACATTTACGATGTCATAAAAATGCATGTTACTCTGTGCAAATAATGTGAGATAAATGCTTTTTCTGTTCTTCAATCACACTAATTATTCTATAAAAAAGGCAATATGTTAACAACAATTGTCTATTTTTACATGTTAATGTATAATCAGACCCTGTTTTATTTGACTTCGGGTTTAATGTTACAATTAAATAAATGAACGTTTTTAATGTGTTTATAATTTCGGTTAGAATATTAAATATTTAATAATAATATAATAATAATGAGTATTTGTAGGGCGCTTTTCACAGTTTTAACTGTCTCAAAGCGTACAAAGCGCGTTTTAGAGAGTAAAACGTGTATCACATTTTTAATCAGGTTGTAAATACAGTATCATTGGCCTTTACGCGTGCAGCTCGTCTTCTCTCCTGTAGATGTCGCTACTGCTACGATATCGACACTTGCAGTTACGCGGTGTCGCGCTGATGAAGTGCTGGAAGTTTCAGACAGTCGCATCCAGTTCAGAGGAATGTGACGCGTCCCGCTGCTCAGAAACACACGCTCTCGCAAACTTAACGGTTCTGTCCCCGATCCTCCGGTCGCAAATGTGATGCAGTCGCTCGCACAAGAGATTAAGTCTTTCTCCAAAACGAACTTGCGGAAACAATGCACGCGGGTGACGACTTTGAGCGGGCGGAGGATCATCGAGACTTGGAAGGGCACGAGCGTGCAGGTGCTGGAGGAGGCGGTCCAGCCGGACACCGCGTGCGGATACGTCCCGGACAACAGCTGGGACCTGCAGGTTGGATACATCAAGCCGTACCTGCTGGTTGGTAAGTTCCTTGGGAACGTCTTTTTGAGAAAAAAACACCCTCTGTACGTTACATACTCCTTCAGGCTAGTCTACATCCCCTATACAGTACTTTAACTGTACTGTACTTGTGTACAGCTGAACAATTATAGATGTTGTCTGTACGTGCTTGCAAATTACAAAAGTATATCATGTGCTTGAAAAACACAAGATCTTTGTAAAACGATGTACTTTTTCAAATAATAAATCTGTTTGATATAGCTTTTAAATATTTTTTTACCCAGACCAATTTGGTGAAACAATAAAACCCATTCAAAAGTAATGTACTAGTACGTAATATAATTGTTTTCTTATATTAACTATTGTGAGTTATTGTATTATTATACGTACATATCATGTAAATTACATAATAATACACACATTTAGAACTATATCTGTATTGTTTACATCTGTATTATACATTGTATCTGTAATGTTATTTTCTCTCAGGCTCACAAGATGCTGCTCAAGACTTTGGCACTTTAAGAAAATATAAGGTAGTAGATGTTCGACCTCTATTCTGATGATCAGCCATATGTTCTAATAATCGGTGTATTCCGCTGGGTTCCAGGTCACACACATATTAAACGTGGCGTACGGTGTGGAAAATGCGTTCCCTGACTTGTTCATCTATAAGACACTGCGGATACTGGATCTACCTGACCAGGATATCATTTCACACATTGAGGACTGCGCGCAGTTCATAAACCAGGCTAAATCCGAGGTAACATCCCAGTTCGCAGAACGTGGCGGTATTTTAGCGGGAATATATTTCATTCCTCCGGTGCCTAGCGTACGTGATATTGTGCGGTCATCCAGAGGCTAGCTCCTTTATTCCACAGAACCGTGCAGCGCAGTGAATAATAGATGCCGAGTTTTCACCATGCATTATTTAGCGAGTTGTAGAAAGATCGTATCCCTAACCGGCCTTTGTTTTGTCATACAACCTCTTTACTAAATAGTGTCGCCGGTCACCCTTAACCCGACACTGTATCATGATTCAAATTCACTGAGGTTTATGATTACAAAGGCTTCTGGAAATAAGTTTCCATGGCTTTGTAAACTGAGCGTAGCAAACTCCAGCTCCTCATTGAGCGTGTCGTCTGTGACATAAAGGAAACGGCTCGGTACTTCTCAACTCCGAGGAAAGTGCTCCTCTCACCCGTAACTTGAAATTTCTGAGCTCCTCACAATTAGCGCAGGGTTAATTGCATGACTTGGAATGAAGTGTAATGATGTGAAATAATTCATTTCCTCCATTTTTCGAACAAGCCCCCAGTTTGTGTTTCTGCTTGAAGCTGGAGTGTAGGATAACCTAAACAACCCAACCATGGGTCATGCATGAGAACAGGGAGCACAACACAAGTTTAGAAAAACAATTTTTTTAATAATAAAAATTAAAAATAAAGCAAAGCAAAAATCGTGAATATGTAACACAATAGTCAAACCTAAACTTATCAATTCATTCATCCATCAATTATGTGCCATTTTTAGCCAATCTTGTACAATATAACGGTCATAACAAAAAAGTTACCAACAGAACATAACAGTGGGATTGAACTGCTGTTTGTGGCGAGAGAAGAGAGAATCAGGAGAGAGAAACGTCTCCCTATTGGTTTCATCTGAAATAGCTCTAGATAGTTTTGATTTCCTTGCCAGTGTTCTTAATGTCTTGCTCAGTGGTTATAGCTATGGTCAATTATTGTGGTCATTGCTTAAATAAATATTTTTTCGTTTCCTGTGTGTCATGTACAGCTGCTTTGAGAAGGTCTGTGGGAGCTCATAATGAATAAATTGAACTTGTGTCCTCTTACCAGAAAGGAGTCGTACTCGTCCACGGCAATTCCGGAGTTTCACGTTCAGTCTCTGTTGTCACTGGATATCTGATGTTGATGGAAAAGCAGTCGTTTGACGAAGCTTTCGCTTTGGTGAAATCTGCCCGACCAGTCTCGTGTCCAAACCCAGGCTTCATGGAGCAGCTGAAGGCCTTCAGAACACAATCCAGCACACAAGTCAACGGCTTGAGTCACAACTGAGCACTTCTCTCAGCAATTGCCTTCAGTGTTAAGCTCATCTAAATAGATCTATGAAACGTCTGTTTTTCGGTCTCGTTGTCTTTCAATGCTGCTTTACTATACCAAACAAAACGTGAAATAGTTCTAAATGCCGGATTTCCACACCACTTCAAAAATTGTATCACAGTAAACAACAGGTTAATAACAACAGTGTGTGTCAATAAAAAAATTAAAAGCGAAATATAGTTTGTGAACTTTATTTGGCGCACGCACAGATGCAAACACACACACACACACACACACACACACACACACACACACACACACACACACACACACACACTTTGAACATGGTGTAGTAATATGTGCTTGGCAATATAATTTACAAGTTATAAACATATCAGTTGTGTTTGTAAGGTATTAATTTAATGTCTTTGAAGCGGAACTTAATTACACTGATTTAGGGGCGCGGCCACAGCGCCATCTGTGGCAGAGAACAGAACAATTCTGAGTGGGACTGCACTCACTGCAGCGCGACTCACTGAACAAACGAGCCAATTAACAGTGAGGCGATTAACTGAGAAACTTGGAAAACACAGCAAAGCGTTACGTACTGCGTGTTGACGTCACTTTACCACCTTTCCATGTCGATGCACTCGGGAGGACGCCTTTCCACATGGGCGCTCTCTCATCCGCGCTGTCCAGGAGGAACACCGTGACCGTGAAGCCCAAAGAGTCCGGAGAGGTCAGGAAGAACCAGAAACCAGTCATTCAAGTCGCTGTTCGGAAGGTCCACGGGACGTCAACTATCAAGGAAGAAGGCAAGTGGCGAGTCGCTCGTTTCTGTTTCTGAGGAAAAGTTTGGCGCGGTTTTGAGGCTGTTTCACCTCCCTCTTTTTGGAATAAAAATGANCGGTCTTTCAGGTTCAGCGTTGGCGTGTCGAGTTGTCATTTTGGTGGAGCAGAAGTCTATTTTTCTTCATTATATCTATCGCTAAATATTTAAAAACCTATTAATAACAGTTTCCCCAACAAATTAATTCTGACCAAACTTGGAAATCAGATGTAAAACATAAAAAATGTAAAGCTTAAAGTGAACTCAGCACCGCTTCACATTAATTAATATCTCAGTACTTTTTTCTTGAATGTTGCTTAATTAGAATTTGTTCGATTATTTCCTTTTGTAAACAGCATACTTGCAGTAGACCATTAAGATTCGAAAAATAATTATCGTAATTCTTCGTTTGAGGGACACGCGTAACAGATATTCTACACCATTATTTGTCGTTTTAGACATAGTATGATGGAACTTTTCACCCTCTAACATGGAAGCGCACTGTGAGGCCTCAGTAGTGGTCTGTTGGTGGATAACTAAACTCACCCATTGAGTGTTATGTGTTAACTTCTGGCTTCTCATTGTCAAAAAAGTATGTATTTTTGAAGTTGATGGTCCTGGAGGACACAGTCATATGATGTCTCTCAGTTTATAAGATCAACCATGATGAAGTCACCCATGATGACATCATTCCTAAAAACGTTCTCAGTGACATTATCACAGATGACATCATTCATGTTGGTGACATCATTTGTAACAATACCCTCCTCGATTACATAATTTATTGACAGAACTCTTTTTCCTCCGTGTCTAAGGCAGCAGACCTGCCCTGTTTTGTTTGAGCACAAAGCATCTTCTATTCTGATGCAATGTGCTCAGGTTTACAGTGTTTGTCGACTGTAATGGACACGATTACATTTACCACCGACAGATTTACATCTCAGCCGTGTTTGAGATCCGTTTCTCTTCTCCCTTTCAGTGGAAGTGAACTGAAGAATGTTCACGAGACCGAAGAGAGTGCTGTTTAATCATAAAGTGATCTATGAGTGTGTATCATTCATTGTGTCTAAATAGTCAACACAATATTTAGTGCGTAGGAACATGAATATTCACGCACTCCGCAGATTGACATGGCTGAGCGTGTCACTGCGGTCCTCGTCATGGCAACCGCTGTACAGTATGAAGTGCAATTGGAGGTCTTCTGTCTGTAGAAAATGCATTATAATGATTTCAATCTTACTATTTTATTTCAAGCCTCTTGGACGTAAAGGGGCTGAGTGGGCAGAACAAAGCCGCTGGAATTCATTAGCAGGCCTCTCTGCGCCGGCCTTCGCAAACTGCCACGCGGCTCATCTGCACGCTGTTGTTATGCTTGCCAAGCGGCGAGGAAAGCAATTAAAGATTTTGTCTAATAGCCAAACGAAGAGCAATTAAGAGGAATGAATTCAGCCGCTGTGTTTCACAATCACACTGAAGAGCTGCGGGATTAACATAAGAGCTCACAGCTTGTTTGTAGCGTCTGACTCCGTTTATCATCTTACAGTACATTGTAACTTGTCATCTATGTATGTATACCATATATTAATGTGTGTATATTAGGGCTGCAACGATTAATCGACATTATCGACAATGTCGACAATAAAAATGTGTCGACAAATATTTGTGTTGTCGATAAATCGTTGGTGTCATGTGACCTAGTGAAAGCGCCTGCAATATCGCGATATGACCGCTACGGCGCAGTGGCGCTAAGTGTAATGCAGCGCTCCCGGTATTACAGCTCTCAGCGGCAGAAGAAAACAGCGCAAATAATGACGGAGCGCAAACGAGTCCGAATTAATATGCTGTTGGAAAGTTTTACTACTCAAAATCAAAAATGCTGTCGTGTGCAATACATGCGCAGTTGAACTTGCCTTTCACGGGAGAATAACGCGCATGTTGGAGACTCAAGCGTCTCCGAGACCGACTCGCCACTCGTCCTTTACAANTGTTCCGAGTAAAATATTTTGTATTTCGGTAGACCGCGCGTATAAGTCGAGCCCCCCACTTTCAGCCCGAAATTTTAAGGAAAAATCCTCGACTTATAGTCGAGTAAATACGGTATTTATAATCATAACACACACACACACACACACACACACACACACACACTCTCTCTGAAGAAAGTTCTGAGTTCAAGCCACATTACAAACTCTTCAGTCATTTATTCACCTCCTTAGTAAGAATAATTCTTCTTCATCCAGGGACGCTGAGATCAGTTTCAGCTCCTTCAGAAACTGTTTGTTAGATACAGTAAAAACCGTAATTTTGCAACTCAGTGTGACTCACATTTGCCAAAACGAGTTTCTCTCCAGCGACCAAGGTCGAGTTCCACGCTTCTCGTGTTAATGAATGTCGTGTTGTATATTTGATCGTCAGTCGGGTCGTGTAAAAGCATCTGCTCGTGACCAGACTCGTGTAATGAAGAAGGACCCCGACGGCCCCCACGGTCCCTCTGCGCTTATTCTTCTGTCATCGAACCCGTGGACACGGCTGATTTACTGCCGAGTGACTTTCTACAGAATATTTGCTGCTAATTGAAGATCAGCTTTACAACAACGACCAATTTAAATAAATGAAGGAAGATAGGAATGGTTTAAATGACATGGTGCCATGTAAGTGGAGAAGTTTTTTTGCTTTGGAGAAACGAACATGTTCTTACATTGAGATTTTTCAGTCGGGCGCACACACTCATGCATGATCTCACACACACACACACACACACACACACACACACACACACACACACACACACACACACATGCAGATTTGCTACTTAACAGTAATAACAAAATTAAAATACACAGATACCAGAATCATAGTACACTCATTTGCAAAACATATTACCAAACGTGTAAAGTGGCCACTAGGTGCCGCTCTTTCACCAGTGTAGAAACTCCGAATCCTTTGCGATTAAATATCATGAACATGACACGAAAAAAGAAAAACCACACAGTTTGATTTTTTCTTTTCACCAGAACCAGCTTTCATCAGTTATAGAGAAAGCGAACAAAGCTTGAAAATATTGAATGCATTATCGACAGGATGTTAAGAGGAACCGCAATGTATTCATGTTATCAGATGTAATGAGCTTCATTAATGCATAATTCAGCGCATCAATCCAGGTCAGAACCTGTATCATTGGTTCTCTCTACCTCAGTCCAATAGAAGCTTTGACATTAGGGCTTATTAAATTAAAAGAGGAATATTTTCTCATCTGGAGTCAATCCTTGAGAAAACATTCATTACACTTGCGGTTTATCTTGATCAGTTCTTGAAGGTCACATGTAATAAAAATGAAAGACTTTTAATTCATTTTCTGCCTAGAAAGCAATCAGTCAAAGATCAGAAGTGAAGTAGACAGACGGTAAGCTTCTCTCTGAGGACGAGGAGCTCGAGTTCATTGGAGAATGTGAGGTTTGAGTAATATGTGCATCTATGGGTTAAACACATGGTACTAAACCTAGGTAATGTAAAAAAAAAACAAAACGGTTTGAACTCAGTGTGAAATGTCTGGATCAGAAAGACCTTTGAAAATAAAAGTCCCACACTGGCCAAACTGTGCCCGTAACCTAAGTTCCAGCTAATATATGTGTAAATACGAGCTGCTTAAAAAAAATGGGAACTGGAAAAAATGTAAAATTTTCCCTAAATAAAATGCATAGGAAAAAGAAATAAAATAAAATACATCAAATCCCGAGCAATATCACAGAAGAAATTAGCATTTATCAGAATAGTAAAGTAAAGTAAGAAGTGCAAAATTATCAATCATAAATTAAAAAAACACTACATTTCCTAAAATGTGCTCGAAACCACATGAACAAATTAACTTAAACCTCTCAACTAAAGCTAATACGCTAATCACACACGATAAGGCCAAAATGCGTTGACAGCTGCTTAAACCCTAGAAATGGTCAACCGTTTCCTGTGAAACTGAATAACGGAGTGTGTGACCAGGCGGTTTGTCTCTTCATTAGCCGCCGGTGTCACTGAGCAATGAGAGTCGTGATTATAATGACAATATATGAGCTTTCCAATTAGATCTCTATTTTTGCTCGGGCAGATTTTGAGGTATTACATCTCTAATGTGTCGTGTTTTATTCAGGACCTCTGAACTTCTCTGGTGTAGATATTTTCAGCAGAAAATCTTTTTAATTGGACTCCATTAGTCAGACGCACAGTGAGGCCTTATATATGTAGACAATTGCGTCCCAGTCTTGTTCTGAACACTGAACCTGGTCTTTATTAGTCGAAGATGCTGCAAGAGCTTCTGCTTGTCACGTCTTGCTGCTGGAACCTACATTTACAATATCACATATCACAGTTTTAATATTTGTTCCATTAAATTGTATTATATCATTTCAGACCCTCTATTCTCTTTTCTTTATAGCTCTTCTTGTTTAGATTTTGTTGTCCAATCAGATTTCACCTTTTTTGTGTTGCTATGGCCATCTAATCTATCCAGGTATTCAGAATCAAGAGTATCTTAATCCAATCAGATAAAGCTAATATAGTTTTAAGTGAACAAATCCAGTTTTAAGCTAATATATTTGGCACACATAAACATATTGCACTTTCTATTGGGATGTTGGAACTGGTTCGCAGAATCCTAAATTTAAAGAAAAAAGTATTTTTAGCTGACCAACAGGTGGCGCTGTTGTTCATTTCTCAATGTGGCGAGCTGCTTTGACTATTTCAAAAGGATAAGAAAAATGTAACTTAACCTCTACAGTAGACATGAGATTCTCTGATGTTAGCGTGGGTAGGTTTTATTTGGGGGAAAAAGCATCTCAGGTCTTATTTATATGCATTACAGACATGACCGAGTGTTAAAAACATAAAATACTGTAATCAACTCCTATAGGCTTTTTAGAGTCTCTTTCTCTACTGCACATGCGATACAACAGAAAACACTGCTGAAGTCTAATGTGTGGTTGCTATGGTGTTCAGAATGGTTGCTAGGTCGCTGTACGTTACAAATACACTGGCCAGATTCAAAAAGAACATCCTTGAGACTTTGTTGTTCAAATGTGAAACGTATATAACTGTATAGAGTAAATAGATAGAGAGTTGAACATTTATACGCTGACTTTGAAATGTCGCTAAACTTTTCGTTGCGATGTATGACAAGCACTGCATGTGTGATCTGTATATGATTTCTTTTTTTTTTTTTTTTTTTTTTTTTTTAAATTGATGTCTTGGTATGTGTCTTTTCTCACATGTTAGTGGAGGAGATGTGGCCTTGGAGGCTTTAAGATTGAACAGCTTCACTCTGACGTCTTATCAGCTCCGCTGGAGTGTGACCATCACACTCCTCACATCAGACCGAGAGCTGCTGACCAACATGTGTGATGCTCTTCCTAGAACAGATGCATGAAATGAATATTAAAAAAGAATTCACTGTAACACACACACACACACACACACACACACACACACAGATACATGTATCCACTAATACTCCCACACCCACAGATACAAAGACCCACATATTTATACAGTCACTGACACACAGATAGATACACTAGCAAACAGACATACCAATAACACACACTGATATATAAACACTCACACAGACACACACACAAAGATATACACTAACACGCATACTCAGATGTTACATATACACTTGGGATGCACACCGATAAACACACACCAAAGCACTTTTCTTATCACTGTGTTTTTTCTTCTCCATTCAACAATAACCTCAGACAGAACGTCCTGACTTGATGCTCAAACTGGCCTTTACAGTTGTGGGGTCCAGCCAAAGGGCACTTTAATAGAAAAATCTAGCGTTCGGGGTTCCACTTGGACCTTAATGCCAGTGCCCACACACACATACACAGGAACGCACAGTGTGTTTTCTTGAGTATGATTCTTCTGTGCGTTGACCTCAGGTGTAGCGGTGCAGTAGGACACAGTTGTTTGTGCTGATGAGAAGTGAAATTTTAATTGAGGTGACCGCGGTCACACCTGCTGTGCGGAGGCGGCGTGTGTACATCCCTGCACGCAATGATACACAGCCTGGTCTTCCCGCGCACACACACACACCTCGCGCTCCTCTGACCTGTGAGGCTGAGTCTGTAGCAACATTGCACATTATGGATGAATAGCTTTACAGGGAAATTTCAGAATGTATCTCTATGGCAACAAGTAAAACCCAATTTCGCCGACACTGAATCATAAATTAGGCGGTAATTGTCGTGTCCACCCCGCCGCTCTATCTTGCCGTATTTAGCACACACTCATCTATTGCTTTACCCTCCTTGTGGCTTTCGGCTTCAGTTTAATTCGCAATTAAAACGTATTTACTGTAAGTTACTCACTATTAGCTTCATCCGCCAAATAATAAAAAGCAATGAGGGACTAATAAAGGTTCAATTATTATTATTATTATTATTATTATTTAAAAAAATGTTTTTGATGATAGAAGTCTGATGAAAAAATCCTGCAGATTTTTAACAAAGCTGTTACACACACAACACAGATTTCTTATTTAATATTTAGATAATTTAAATTCTTCAAGAAGAATAGTGTTAATATTTTGGCATACAAATGGTGAATTATGACAAAAGTAGTCATTCTACAATAATTTTGTATTTGTTTTTGTTGTGAATTATTGTTATAGAATCAAATTAGCACGTTTTAAATATACACACTAAGTACTAAATTAAACATTTATTATACTTGTAAATATAACTTTTTTTTTTTTTAAAGTTCAAGCATACATTTATTTTATTATGTACATATGCAGTAAATAAAGGTTTTCTGTATTCAAATAGTATGTATAGTCTCTTTAAATCATTAAAAAAGATAAAAGAACACGAGAAGAATTAATATCTGTTTAATCATTAGTGTAATTCTGTTTGTTCTGCTGTTCGGAGATTTAAGAGCAATAGAGACAGAAGCGAATAATTAGAAGCAGCGTGACAATAATTCTTTCTATTTCTCATTTCTCTTCTGGCTGTGAGGAAATGAGCCAAAGTCTGGAGTTATTGCCTTTCATTTGAACTTCCTGCTTGAGTTATGAGAGGCTATGAACTCCTGTGATGATGGAATTCAAAGCTGAAAAGATAGGACGAAGCCAAACGTTATAAAGATTCATCATTGCTCTCTTGATTTATGCACGGTGGTGAAGCGGGCAGCACTGTCTCAGCGAGAACAACACGTTTGAGGCCTAGTCGCGATCATTCTGTGTGGGGTTTGCATGTTCTCCTGGTTTCTTCCAAGTCTCCAGTTTCTTCACACATTTCAAACAGGTTCAGAAGAATGTGTAAATGCCCTAACCCTAACCCTAATGTGTCTAAATGCCCCGTAGGTGTGAGTGTACAGTATGTGTACATGACTCTATGCCCCCATCTGCGATGGGTAGGCAGTCAATCCAGGGGGTATGTCCTTTGAATAACAATACAATGTCTCCCAATGAGCCAGAAATTGTAGAAGTGGCTTAGAATATGGATGAATGGATGTATGTACAGTATGTATAAATGCCCCTCTTCTGTTTCTGGACTGTTGGAGGAAACTGGAGACCCAGAGGAAACCCACGGAAGCATGTGGAGAGCATGTCTAACTGCCTCCAATATACAGTGTTTCTTGAGTGAACGCAACACCCTCCTCTCTCTGCAGGGGTCTGGGTTCTCGCCAGCGCAGGCAGGACGCGGCCCCTCGCCAGGCTCCGCGGGCACAGGTGGTGCTCCACCAGGGACCGGCCTTTGGCCAAAGAACTCTTGTGGCCAAGAGTTGGGTAAGAGTTTCTTCAGCATTCCATAATGTTCTGTTGGATTTTGTTGAACACACAGTGTCACAGTGTCATACTTATCGATTCTATCACTTTCCAACTATCTTATTTTAGCCATTCAGTGGCATTCCAGACTGCTGTGGAATGGCACGCTGTTACCCAGAGCAATGATTATATCTGGAGACGCATTGTGGTCTTACAGATTGTGGGCGTCTGATGCGCACGGCGCCACAGTTTCTTGATGGTGAAACATTCAGGTCGCCATAGCAACTCAGAAGAGCTCTTTCGCCTGACTGATGCTCAGGACACTGAAGCTCTTCAGGGTTTCGTCAGTCTGATATTCAGATGCACAAGATGTTTTGAAAGGCACTGACGCTGTATTGGTCTCTAAATACTAATACACTACTAATATAGTGAAAGATAAAGGTAGAAAACATAGATGAAAAGACAGACATATTTAGACAGATAAACAGAGAATGAGATACAGACAGATTGATGACAGCTAGATAGACATACAGGTGTACACATATAGACAGAGCGAGACATACAGAAACTTTCCTAAACTGTCCAATTGTCTCTTAAGAAAATGAATATGAATCTTTAAATGAATCAGATTCATTTGTTGAATCATACATAAATCAGATTCATTTGCTGAACCAGAGATGAATCAGATTCATTTGTCTGACCATGAATCTGATTCATTTCCTGAACCAGAAATGAATCATCTTGGCTTTCGATCACATCTAAAGCAAAGCTAAAGAAATTTGTGAAGACCAGCAAATCTATCAACTCCGCTCAGGTTCATTCAATCCAATTCTGCACCTTTATTCGTTCCCAGGGAGCAATTTTCAAAGTGCACACAGTATATTAACAGACAAAAAAAAGTGCATCAAAGGACGGTTTACAGTACCAATCCTAACATCAGCAGCTTATTAAAACTGGCTAATTGCACCCACAAACAAACATGTGAAAGCTTAGACAAGTAGAAATAACAATGATAGTTTTATTATTTCATGACAAATGTAAGTTGTTACAATCAAAGCTACAGAATAGCATTTATAATCTTGACTGTCTGGTAGTGACCATCTTCATGTGGCGTGCATGATCTAATGGCCGATGAGGATGACATCATCCAATCTAATGACATCATGAGCTTAA
>SOMO01000152.1:383910-401353 GCA_028128575.1 Paedocypris carbunculus
CACACACAGAAACAGTCATTCAGAGCTACACAGATGGGTCACAAACTAAAATGAAAGGCGCTGCATGATTTATTGCGTCCAAATACCACTGAACTAATCAGCGGACACACTAATTAATACACATCTGCATTTTTGCATAAGTAATTAGGAGAAGGAAACCTATGAAATCAGGGCTTTGGAGACGTGTTCGGGTGCTTTCTAGAGGTGTGTCGGTGTGTTAAAGGGCAGCTCATTAATAAATAGCATTATAATGACCTCGTGCTCCGATTTGGACTAAAACAGCATTGCGAGAAAAGGAAAAGCTTGCAAATAAAAAAATTCTTTATAAAATTCTTATCATGTGTAAAAATGCTATATAAAGTAAAGCAAAAACAGTTATTACAAACAAAGGAACAACAAAAAAGAAACAATAGTTACAAAAACTAGCCTAAAAAATATGTATTTGGGAAAAACCTCAAATCAACAGAATTAAGTCGTTAATTCTATCCATATCTTCACAAACAATAATGGGTTGCCATAGCAACAGCCGCTCATTCCTTCAGTAGTTCGAATTAACCGTCATTGAATAAACTGTATATTAGCATGGTATAAATGCACATAATAAACATAAGTCTTATTATTTCTACTTCAATTTTGTCTTCTCATTGCTATCTACACACACACACTAACAAACATATTCATGTATTTTTGTTCTAATAAAAAAAATATGAATTTATAAATTCAAGTTCAGTATTTTATTTTTTGAAAGCAATTGACAAATGTTAACCAGTTCATCTAAAAGTTTGAAGATTATAGCTAAACTTGCTGAGAATGATCACAGGGGTCAAACTTTAGCAAAGACAGAAACCTCCTAATACTCGCGCGAGCTGCTGTCTGTGGTGCTGAAACCTTTAACGTGTACGAGCTTTATTTCCGACCTTTGACCGGTGCAGACCCAGGCATTTTACTTTTACAAGACTTTTACGAGATGGATGAGTAGCTCTCAGTAGCCCTGACTGCTGCCGAACACTTCACGGTTACCTGGTTATCGGATGTCTCGGTGGCCATTAACAGATGACGGGCCAGATAAACACACACGAGCAAACATCGAGAACGAAAGATTGCGCACGCATGAGCAAACAGCACGCGGATGTAATGAGTGTCTCAGTAAGACAAAAAAAAAGAAAGATACACGGCTTACAACCCATTGGTTTGGAATGGCTTGCCTTGCAGGGAGTCGAACCCGGTGACGGTGAGGTTCTAATTGATATACAAAAGCTGTGGCTTCCCTGCGAATCGAACCCAAGACATTTTACGTTGCGGACAACAGCTCTAATGATCCATTCGTAAAAGAACCATCAACGTTTTACCGTAAAGCGAATACCGAATTGACTTGAATATTGAAGAGGTCGAACCATGTCCTTTGATGTTGCGAACACAGGTTCTTCTAATCGGTCATTGGAGTGACACAGCTTTTATGAATTAAAGAGACGGTTTGTTAATTTAAATACCAAGATTGACAATTTTATTCAAAAAGTTAACCTTGATATGTATTCATCTTCTGAATCCCAAACTGATTTCATTGTATTTCTTGTGTGGCATTTGTTTAACATATTTAGCTTTTTTCCTGTTGATATGAAACGATTTCAGGCAAATTTGGACTTTTACAATTAATGTATCACTGTGATGACTGCAGGGGTCATCGCTTTGATCCTGAGTTTAGGGGGCTGAACTGGATGAGACTGAATGGAGAGCAGCAGATTTCGGACGTTGGATCGGGTTAGTGAGCCGTTAAACAGGCTTTTTGTCCGTGCGCGTGCTATTCGCGTGCCGACCGACCCGCGCTAAAGAGAGTGAGAGACTCATTACTGGGGTCTCGAGACCAGACCTTGCCACTCCTGTTGACAGCCAGTCAAACGAGATGTTTGTATATGTACGTGAAAATAGCCACATATTTTTTCCCCCACCTTTACGTCTTATTGAAATTTTAACGGAGCTTTTTTTTTTCAAATCTCTGATTTAAAAGTTTACAATTATTCTACTTGTTAGAATATTGAAATTTTTTTATTTATATATATTTTTTATTAAATTGCTATACTGATATGTTATACAAAACACATATTATGATTAAACTATTCTTAATGTTAGTTGTCATAATATGATTAAACGAATTCTCCTTATCGTGTTTTTATTATTGGTATTATCAACAGCCTATTGATATTATCATCATTATTTTTTATAAATATATTGAAGGGAGCGATTTCTGAGGATAAGTCAGGACAGTCATTAGGAACCGTGACTTAGACGAAGGGAAATAGCAAGAGGAAACAGTCGGTCGTGACTGAATGTGTCCCACGCTTGGAAGGGTTAATCCATCCTGCGGGTACAAACAGGTCCACGGAGTCTCTAACTGGCGACAGATGGCCACTTTCTTTCGGCCACAAAGGGACGAAATACGGAGCTCTGGCGAATACAAATGGAAGAGATCACGTGACGCTCGAGGCCGTTTTCCTGACGTATTCGGCCATATGGCGCGTGCCGGGGAAAGGGGCGGGGCCACATGCCAATCACGGATGCGAGGCGGGGCTGCAGAGGCAGCCACAGACAGACATCACACTCGCATCTCAGCATCAGCAGCAGCGGCACTATAAAAGCACAGCATCCCTCCGACGCAGCCACATTACTCTCTCATCGGCAGGACTCACTCACCACGAGGGCATGAAACTGTCATAACAAGACATTCAACAAATCTCAGGTACGTGTCTTCTCTCTCTTTGCCTGCACATGGCTTTCACGTTTGTCTTTGACTATCAGCGCTGAAAGGCTTTTATGATGAAAGGAAAACGCAAAATAATGTTGTCGACACATTTGGACAATAAACTGCTGGTAAAAATTAACTATTAACTTGTCATAATTAGTGGCTTTCTTAAAGCTTTTTGAAAGCGTTTTATTCTCATATATAAAATTATTACGGAAAACGGCTAGTACATAAATAAGTGATCAATAAGCCTACAGGTGTTGCATTGGCATAGTTAAGTGTTAAGAAAATGCAAAAAACATAAACCATTTTGATAATTCGTATTGTAATGTTTTGCAGAGTTCGAACATGACTAAATCGTACAGTGAGGAAAGCATGATGCTGGAGTCTCAGACCACCAGCAACTGGACCGACAAGTGCCACGGCGGCTCCCCGAACGAGCAGGACGCGGAGGACCAGAACGACCTGGCTCTGAAAGACATGGAGGATGACGACGTGGAACTCAACAGACTGGAAGATGAGGATGACGAGGAAGAGGAGGAGGAGGAGGAGGAAGAAGACGGAGATGACACCAAGCCGAAAAGACGAGGGCCCAAGAAGAAGAAAATGACCAAAGCCCGTCTGCAGAGGTTTAAGATGAGGCGTATGAAGGCGAACGCTCGGGAGAGGAACCGCATGCACGGCCTGAACGACGCGCTGGAGAGTCTGCGCAAAGTCGTGCCGTGTTACTCCAAGACGCAAAAGCTTTCCAAGATCGAAACGCTCCGCCTTGCTAAAAACTACATTTGGGCTCTTTCAGAAATCCTGAGATCTGGAAAGAGCCCGGATTTGATGTCATTTGTGCAGGCCTTGTGCAAGGGCTTGTCCCAGCCAACGACCAATTTAGTCGCAGGGTGTCTCCAGCTCAACCCCAGAACTTTCCTGCCCGAGCAGAGCCAAGAGATGCCCCCTCATATGCAAACAGCAAGTGCTTCCTTTCCCGCTCTTCCCTACTCCTACCAAACCCCGGGTCTTCCCAGCCCCCCTTACGGTACTATGGACAGCTCTCACATCTTTCACGTCAAGCCGCACGCGTACGGGAGCGCGCTGGAGCCCTTTTTTGACACCACGCTCACGGACTGCACGAGCCCCTCGTTTGACGGACCCTTGAGCCCACCACTGAGCGTCAACGGGAACTTTTCCTTCAAGCACGAGCCTTCTGCGGATTTCGAGAAGAACTACGCCTTTACCATGCACTACCAGGCGGCTGGCTTGGCCGGAGCGCAGGGCCACACGTCTCTTTACGCGGGCTCCGCGCCGCGCTGTGATATACAGATGGAGAACATTATGTCTTACGACGGTCACTCTCATCACGAGCGGGTCATGAACGCTCAGCTCAACGCGATATTCCACGAGTCGTGATTCCACTGGACATTTACGTATTTGAGTGACTGCTCCGTCATGGCGTTCCGTTATACGGCCGATGCAAAAAGAGCAACAACATTATATGCTTAATCTTATGTACGTATTTATTGTTGTTACTGCCTTTAGGAGAAAGGAGAATTGGTTTATTCTCGTTCACCTTATGTATTGTATATTCTCTAGCGCTTCTATGTTGCGGTCACAGGTGGGAACAGACGTGACCTCTTTCAGAATGTGTTCATTATTCATGCTAAAAATCATAAGCAATAATTTGGAAACTATGCAATTTTTAATCCAATACTGGGCCAATTATAGAAATTAATAGAGATTGATATATTTTTCAACCTATCACATTTTACTACTATTCCATACTGAATTATTTTGTCGTGATTTTGTATAGAATTGTTAATTTTTATAAAGTTAAATCCCTCTCATTCCATGCAACCTCCAAGTCAATGTTTTTATATTTTAAAAAAATCGATTAATCTAGTTTATATGGAACAGTGCGCATTCAAACAATGATATTAACCAGCAGGCAAGTGCTTCAAATTCTGTAATGTTGCCTTAGCAATGAATTACTGTAAAATCATGCAGAGTTGCACAATTCCCTTCCTCTGAATCCCTATAGTTCTGTTTAATATTCAATCATTGATCGGAGGATGATCGAATTGCTCGAGTGCTGGGATGATTTGTCTTTCTTTTGGTGTGTTATATTCTTGGTGTTGTACAGAAAAAGCTTGACTATCAGCTTTTAAATTTTACACCCCGTGTAAAAGTGGATTGAGGGGTCTGTCTTTTTAAGATGGAAAAAAAATAAATACTGGACTGAATTAGTCTGCTCAAACTCTTCGGATATGTTTCAATTGTGCTGAAAAAGTGAATCAATTGCACATGCAACTTAGAAATATACTTATTTTAGTAATAAAATTGTTATAGTTATTTACGTTTTATTCGGTTGTTTTGGTTTTTCGACACAGAAAAGATAAACGAATTATCCAGTTATTTTAATATAATAGCATTGCTATAACCACGGGAATTTTGTTTTACGCACGCACAGTAAATACAAAAAAAGTGATGCAAAATGTCTAATAATTTTCTTACCAAAAATTATGCGGACAAACTTCAGTTCTTCGATACTTTCTATAATTAAAAAGAATACTTTGTATTAAATGCAACGGGGAAAACCCCTGATAGCCAGATAAAGGTAAAAAATCGCATTATCATGAATCTCTGTCATTTATAAAGATTACTTTTATAAAGCAGAGCCAACGGGTTTATCAGTAATCATATTTCCAGTGCGGAGACAATATGTTTTTAAATGAGTTCAAGTACAGCAGTTCAGCACTAAACAAATCCACACTACTCTTTCGGCCTGGTTTAAATGAAGTAATAAGGATAATATACTTCGAAAACACTCTATGAAATTATTTTGCCAGTTTGCCGCTGTGCCAGAACAGCAATGCGAGATTTTAAAGAAAGTTATTCCCCTCTTAACCGCACAGAAAAGAAGGAACTCCATTTTATTGAACTGAAAGAAATCCCATTTGCTGGCGAGGTTTTTGGAAACTTAACGTTTAAAATAATTGTACATCGTTTTATACATCTCGGAAACGCGGAACTGTCAAGATCTAAAAATCGATTTGATTTTCGTTATTACATTACAATAATTTAGCAGACACTTTTATCCAAAGCGACTTACATTTAATTATATATTTTCAATTCAACAAGCTCCTGCTTTACCTGCAGGAATCGAACCCATGACGATCCGGCATTTCGAACAGACTGGGCTACTGGGAAAGCAATCGAAACTGAATCAAACTTTTCTTTCAAAATTTCTCTAAAAATCAAAACAATCAATACGTTTTGCCAAATGTACACTATTATCTAATTGGGAATTAATCATAATTTGTGTTTATTTTCAATAATATGGTGGGTTTTACGTAGCGATTTTATCATTTACATTAATGCATGCACGAATACTGTTACGTATATTGTGTGTGTAGGTGTGTGTGTGTGTGTGTGTGTGTGTGTGTGTGTGTGTGTGTGTGTGCGTGTGTGTGCATGCTGGAAATAGTGAGAAATAATTATCTAAATATTTGAACTTTTACAATGAATACATTTGGTTTAAATGAGTGGGGTATGGCGCGTGCACGAGGATTAAAAAGCCTGGCGGGGGCGCGCGCAGTAGAGGTGCACGGAAATCAGGAACTTCCTCAAGGACCTATCGACCGCAAGTCAATAAATCCGTACAGAAACGCGCAATCCCTCAGAAAAACATTTCAACATGTTGGAATCTTCGGGTGAGTCGAATAACGTTCGCCCCTCGTGCTCGGAAAGTCAGGACAAACTGCGCGAGAAGCAACCGGTGTCACCCGGCGAGACCGGAAAGCGGGTCAAGACAAAAAAGAAAAGACGAAAACGGCAGCAGAGCGAGAATCTCTCCGTGACATTCAGCGACGCCGAGCAGCGGGAGGAGAGCGAGAGGAGACGCCGCGCGGACGAACCGATCGTGCGAGGAATTTTTAAAATCGGGAAGAAAAGCCACGACGTGATTCTCACGGCGACGCGCGTGACATGGACGCGCATTCAGCCCGAGACCCCTACAGGTGAGCGGAGCTTTGCTTTGTTTACCAACGTTTCCATAGTGACAGCACGCTACTCCTGTTTACTTCCTGTGCGCGAGGCCTGAGCACGAGCTCATACCCTTTATTTACAAACGATAAACTCATTTAACATGTTTGCAAACACAAACGCGTCTTGCGAACTGCTAAAGCAAATATATGATGTTGCTAAAAGTTTTTATTTCAACCAGAATACGTCACAGATTGGATTATTTTGAATATACTTACAGATTTCTTCTCTTTCCTTAAATAAACATTAAAGCTGAGGTTAACCTCACAAATGCGAGCGCACGCACGCACGCGCACGCACGCACACGCACACACACACACACACACACACACACACACACACACACACACACACACACACACACAGGTTTACTTGGGCTTTACTTGGGCTTTTATGAATTTCTCTGTATGATGTAAAATGTATTTTTATACATTTTTATAAAACTGTAAATATCTATGTAAACTATCAAATAATCACACAGACAAAAGAAAGATATGATAACTGAGCAATGAAGATAAAGAGCGAAAGATCTGCCAGAAGCTCATGTGCAGCAGCTGTGCTGGTAATGGACTCCGGCCGACTGTGGTGACCACCTAAAGCAGGGGGCATCTGTCAGTCCCGCGGACAGTCAGCAAATGTCCAAGTAAACGATACTCAGACCCACCATCTGCATCACTGCACTAAGAAGAAAACAATGCAAGTAAAAGTTTCCCAAAAGCTATATATATATATATATACAGTGTGTGTGTGTGTGTGTGTGTGTGTGTGTGTGTGTGTGTGTGTGCGTGTCTGTGTCTCACCTCTATATGTGTAGCATAAGTGAAACGTGCATTCACAACAGGGGCTATTTGCATGTGAAATCTTACAAAGAAACATTTCTCATTGTACTGCATTTAGAAAATCTGTCATTTTAAATGTGGTTTTCTTTCCTTCTTTTGATTGATGACTGACAATTACATTAAGTGAAGTCTGCTGTTACATAATGTCCTTGCACATCCACTTCTTAAAGTTCCAAAATGCATGTAAAAATGCAAAGGGCAACATACCAGTTTCAATGTATTAAAAAAATACATTACAAAATCGAAATTCAAATATTACAATTGAAACAGGAAAAGTTCAGATTTAAAATGCTTTTACTTGGACATCATTGCTTGAAAAATGCTTGGACATCATTGAACTCTAATACGTATAGTGTTTAACGTATGTACAGTATATAATGTATATTGTACATATTGTACACAACAATATATATTATCTGCTATATGTAAACACTATACATCCATAATAAACAGATTTTTGGGCTTCTTTATGCACATTATTACAATTTTTTTTCTAGGATGCCCAAACTTTCAGTCCCTACATTTGAGCATTTTAATGTTTTCCAAAAGTGTAGTTTTAAGTAGAATGCTTGAACTTATTAGGAAGTCCAAGAAACAATAATTATGCAAAAGTCAAAGGCTGTAACCTCATAGTTACAGCTACACTGAGTGATGTAGTCATTAATGCAATATTGAGAGCGTTTTGGACATGCATTTGAATTCCCAAGCAAGTCCAGTTAGTCCTGCAAGTTTAGAGATTTCTGATGAAGACTTCACAACTAATCAGGAATCAGAACTGAACTGGAGAAATGAAGCCATTTTGAAAGTGGCCCAGCAGTTTGAAATGTCTCTGTCTGCAGAGAAACGTTCAGTCAGGCTAAGCTTTATAGACAGTACTTTTCATCTGTGATCCAAGCTAATGTTATTAAGCCAGAGCTCTCATTACACAGAAAGCATTCATCTAATAACCCCCTATGGCCTTTACCAAATGTTCTCCTGAAAATGCCAAAAAATGACAGAGATCCGGACACGCGGCGGCTCCCGGCTCCTGATGCAGAGGGATCACAGATCCAAACATGGCCGAGCGTGAGAGATCGTAGAACATTAACCATCACACAAACAACGGATCACGTTACACAATTGCAGTTTCACTGCTTGTTTCTATGACAACACTATGTGTTTGGTGATGATTCAAAATCTCTCCTTACTTTATACCTATGTAACTATAAGAAACAATCTTTAGCTTACACTAATAATAGCCATAAAATAGATTTGGAGAACATTTCACATCAAAGCACCATTTTCCTCAAAAGTGGTACATTTTTGCTACATTTTTTGCACTAATGTTAAAAGAAGGACTGGAACCCACACTTTCTAGTACATTCTCTTTAACTACAAGGAAGCTCATCAGCTATTTTTTTTTGCCAAAGTCAATTCAAGATCAACAGAGATAAGAGTAAAAAAGTGACCATAAAACAAGACCTAGTGCCGCTTTTGAAGTAAAGTCCTCTGATTTTTAGGGAAATATTGAATGGATGTTTATAGTCAGACAGACAGAGAGAGAGAGAGAGAGAGAAAGAGAGAGAGAAAGATTGAAATTCATTCAGACAGACAGACAAATAGACATAGATGCATAGTAAGCAATAGACAGATAAACATACAAAGATTGTCAAAAAGATGGACATACACACACTGTATTTGTAACTTTTATAAACTAATAATGAAATCATGTTCTACAGAATATTTAAGTTATTCTACAGAATATTTAAGATCACGCGAGAGATTGTTTGCCGAAGGGAACTGAGTTTGACTTTCTGAACCCTGAATTTGCTCTGTGTGGCCTTGGCTTCACTTCAGACGGTCTGGGGAATCGACGCCTCCAGACCATCAGCTCATTTAGATCAGCGGGTTTAGATCTGAACTAAACTTACGGGTCAGAGGTCACTCTTTATTCTCTGATTAGATTTGAGAAATAAATCCAAAGTCTGCTTTCAAAAAAACTCTCGAACCTTCCGAATGATGCATAATCAACAGGGTCTATTGATTTACTTGTGTTACTGCAAGTAAACAAAATATATAAACATTTGTGCAAAAAACAAAAATTCTAGAGCTGAATGAGTTTGTAAATGGTATTTCGAAACTTGTTTTTGTCATATAGTTTTAGAAAGCTTTTGTTTGGGGGGTGGGACGGGTGTTTGATCATGTGGAATCTGTGATATGAAGAATAAAGTTGATTTTCTTTATATTCTTGCCTCTAAAATGTGCACTCTCAAAATTTAGAGATGGATGTGTAGAAGTAGGAGTACTTTTCATAAAACGAATGTAAAAATTCATAAAGTCAGATGATCTTAGTTCTCTTTGCTGTTTCACACATATTTTACAACAAATAAACGAGTCATAATGAATTTGAACAAACAAGGCTGGATATAAGGTTCTATTTTCAATTCTATAATCGGAAGTGACCTCATTGGGGATTTTCCTTTCCAGGACAAGCGAATCGCATGACATCATGTAGTATGAATCATCACTGATACATTAGAAGAACTGTAACAGTTTATTGCAACATTGATATGGTTTTGTTGCAGAAGACACATTTAGCAGCATTTGTTTCGCCAATCGACCACTTGGGCATGGATCAGAACGAGCCAGTGCTGGGTGGCACACCGCATGCCCGCTGCAGCGCCATTAGATCTCTGAAAATGACCTGTTTTTCCCAGAACTCTGAGGACTTTGGTTGACCACTGCGGTCAAGCGTGCAGCATCTGCCCCAGCGCAGCACTCATGAAGAGCCCCGACTGGCTCTGCCTCAGATTTCTAAAGCTAATTGCACCGCTGAGGTTATCTGATCCCATTTCACAGCAGCGAGGGGCAAAAGGGGGGCAGGAACGTCCCGCTCATGCTTGCATTGCTCAACTTCAGCATCCGACAAATAACTAAACACACATTGTGGAAGTCGCACTGAATCTACACAGTATGTGACAGATGAGATCAATGCCATTTAAAAGCTGCTTATTTGTGGGTTTTTCTTTTTTTTTGCGATAACTCAGGCGCTAGGGCTTATTTTGGCGGGTTGGCTTTATATTTCAGTCTAAATTCCTATTAGCTTTTGGACCTCATCCAACTGATCACCTCATGATTCCTCCGAGAGCTAAAGGGAAGGTGTGTGGTGGTCGGCTCCTGGAGGCCGTGTGAGAGGTAAAGAGCACAGCATCATTAGCATCAGTAATGAGTCATTATGCTGAGACATGCTCGGCTTTACAGCAAACACCTGAGACACAGAAAAACAGAGTGATCTTCCAGAGCTGCAGAAGAAGGAGCAGGACCGTGACTTCACCTGCATCGGTAGTCAAAACACACTTAGATGCCACTTTTGTTACAATTTGAAAACACAACAATTTTAAATAGTCAAAAAATACAGTGTCTCTTATGATATATATATTTATCTTATGAATATAGTTTATACGTATGAGGATATAATCTTGAAAATTAAAATCAATGAGTGAATATCATATGTATATAGTTATTTTTTTAGGATATACATTTTAGATAGAAAAACAGACAGAGAGACAGACAGACAAAGAAAGATGGATGGATGAATGGATGAATGGATGGATGGATGGATGAATGGATAGATGGATGGATGATGGATAGATAGATAGATAGATAGATAGATAGATAGATAGATAGATAGATAGATAGATAGATAGATAGATAGATAGATAGATAGATAGATAGATAGATAGATGGAATAATGGATGATAGATGAACAGACTTACAGACAGAAGGAAATACAGACATGCAAACGTATGGATGTATTATTGTATTTTAGACAGACAAACAGATACACAGAAAGACAATCAGACAGACAGATATATGGATTATATATGAATTAGACAATCAGATAAACAGATATGTGAATTAATGGATGATAGACAGACATACAGACAGACAGACAGATACAGAGACAGACAATCAGAGAGACAGAAATGTGGATTAATGGATGATAGACAGAAAGAACAGACAGACAGACAGACAGGCAGATAATGTACAGTACAAAACAGCACAGTTAGAAAGATCACGCGTCTGACCCTTTTCTATTGGTGAAGTCACAGAGTGTCGCAGTCTAATTGCACACAGGGAACAAACAGAAGGCGTCTTCTTTGTTTGCAACCTGGGGGCTCGAGAACGGCAATATAAAAATGTAAATATTGGGTTTTGGTGTGTGGGTCTGGGCAGACAGGCTTCTACAGGCACAGGTGGAAAATATGCTCTCGGACGCCACGCTGGGAACCACATGGCCTCACACAACATGGGGGCAAAGAGTGGCTCGCTGACCTGGCACTGGCTTTCCGCACTTGGACCCCTTTCAAATTATGGTATTAGTTTCATCAGCAAGAGCGCCATGCGCATCGACAACAATGATTTCGGAGGAGACAAAGAGACCCTCTGCCAGACAGAACTGCAGGTGAACGCCCAAGACGGCCAGGACGCGTGTGGAGAAACACCAAAGTCATATTTTGTTATATTTTCGAAAGCAGAAAGAAGTGCTGCTCACCACTGTAATGACTCATGTTCACTAGACACAGTCCAAATCCATCTTCAAGTCCCAGTCCGGTCCAGGTTTGCTGATTTTATCAACAAAAACAAAGTCGTTGGATGTGTAAATGCATTAAAAAATGTAACCACATATTCATATTTTCGCATTTCAGCCGATGCGTTCAAAGCTTAGCTGCACACTCAATCAAGGCTTTTTCTGGGAATCAAACCCACAATTTTCGGTTTTGCTCACCTAATAGCCATAAAAGCAGTTTAAAATCATATTAATAAAGCACTTAAACATACAAAGCAATCGGAGGGTTTTGCTACATCCGAGTTCAGCCGCGCCGTTCACTCGTAGATCTGTGGATCTCTGACATGACGTGGGCCCCCCGTGTCTGTCCTCTGCCGGAGCGCTGCTGAGAGGAAGCTTGTATCCATCTGGAAGCAATAAAGTTTTCTAGAAGAGTGCACAGTTTTATTTAATCTCCCTGTCTCTCACTGTGCCCCAAATGAAGGCTGTTCCCATCTTGTCAGCTGAAATCAGCTTCACGCGCGCCAGATATGACACTCGCCGCGCTGGAGGCCGCTTGGTGTTCTGCTGGTGGGCTTCGGGAAACGGGAATATTCTGACTGGTCCTTAGGATGAAAGTGGCCAACAGTAGCCATGACGATGAGAAATTAGTCTTCAGTGTTAATATGTAATCTAAAATTACAATGGTTATTGTTATTACTTAACGTAACACTGTAACTCACATAATAGTAGAAGCTAAACAGACAACTATGTGTATCCATTTGTTTTTTCATCTGTCCTCATCAACCCATCTTATCATTTATCTATCCTTATGCCGATCTATCCATCCATTTAATGTATATATCTGTCCGTCCTTTAATCAAGTCATCCAATTATTTTATCATTTATCCATCCTTTAGTCTACCTTACCTCCCTCTGTCCATTGATCTATCCCTCCATCATCAATCCCTCTCTCCCACCCACCCACCCACCATCCATCCTTCCATACATACATCCAATCATTTATGAATCCTTCCATTCACCCATCTTACCAAATCAAATCAAAGCAACTTTTATTGTCACATCACCAACAGCATATGAGCAGCTATGAGTGAAAAGCTCATTCCTCTATTTAACCATTTTTCTATCCATCCATCCATTTCCTCTCTCCCACACACACATTGTAAAATATTTCTTATTCTTTCTCACACTGTCCTGATACTAATTTGATTCATTCTGATTTCACAGAAATACAGAGAACACAAATTGGCAGCCGGTGTGTGTGTGTGTGTGTGTGTGTGTGTGTGTTGTGAACATGTGCGTGTGTGTTTTTGCTGGCACCGAGTGGTGTCTACACACTGAGATGCTTGTAATTGTCAATGAGAGAGATGAGATCTCGGGAGACGACAGATCCATAGTCGGTCTTCAGCAGGGCTCCGTGTTATATGACCTCGTGTGTTACCAGACGTGTCATATTGATTTGGCCCCTTCGGCCCCTCTAGAGTGGCGACCCTGAACATATGGCCCTTCTTATTTGTGAACCTGTGCCCCGCAGCAGAAACTCTTCTTCTTTAACTCTATTATTTCCTGAAGGATTAGTCGAAAATCCCTTTCAGATCTCATAAAGGAGGTGTGACGGACTCTAGAAGAAATCTACATGTTCTGTCTCCTCATTCTGAAGGTGTGTTGAGTTTCTCAGCTGCCTGTAATAATAATAAAAATTATGATAATAATAATGAATAAACCATAAATCTGAAGGTTATGATAAATGTAACTAATGTAAAAAAAGGTAAAACTTTTTTTCAATAATTTATCAGTATGACTAACTGGCCTTATTTCACAAAAAAAAACTTTTATATGAATTAGGATTATAATATGTAGAAAAGTATCTTTTGATGCCACCTAATGCACTTGTGATGTAAATATGCTCTTACTCTGCATAACCTGCAGAAAAACTAAATGATAAATAAGATTATAATAGTAGTATCAATATTAACATAAAAACATAAAAATTAGTAACAAAAACAGTTTTATTCATGGAACAGAATTATTGCTGTTGTTGCTGTAAATGTCAATAATTTTACTTCAGGAATGTGCATCATACAAATGCCTGATCTCAATAAACTGTGTGTAAATCACCTAACAAAAACAAATAGATTCACTACATGAAAACATTGAACTTTCTGCTTCAGGAATTACTTTGTCAGACAAGTTGAGTGTTATGATTACACACAGAACTGCAATATGCTAATATAAGATGGCTTATTTGCATGCTGTCCCAATCAAATTATGCTAACAACACAACTATTCATTTAAAAACAAATATGGATCGGCTCTTACTGCTTTTAATCAGCTGCAGACATTCACAAAGAAGTGTGTGTGTGTGTGTGTGTGTGTGTGTGTGTGTGTGTGTGTGTGTGTGTGTGTATATAACTAATCATTGACATGTAATGGTGTCTTTTACTTTGTTACAGTAACTTTTAAATAATATCTGCATGATTTTTATCCCCCTCTACGCATCAGCAAAGCCGCGGCAGGTTTCTTTTGCTGCCTATTCAACAAAGCTGTTAAACTTGCATCATTCCTTTATTGTTTCACTCAAACTTAAAATAGATTAGCAACTCTGGGTAAAACAATGGAATTACCAGAAAAAAAGAAGTTGGTGTAAGCAGAAATGTTATAGACTCCCAAAAATAGGGAGAGAGCAGAAGCGAAAAAGTGAAGTTCCAGCAATCCGGCCTGTTTTCGAGCGGATCAGCAGGAAGCCCGTCGTCCAGCTCACGCACGAAGCACATTAGCTCCATTTACATCTGATTGCTTCTGCGTGATTAGCCGAATGCTCATTTAAACTCAATCTTCCTCTTCGTAATTGGTGGGACTAATTAGGTCCCATTGCCAAGGTCTTTAAGAAACCTCAGCGCCTGAAGAGTCTGACAAGTGAGCGTGGCCTGAAAGGGCCGTTGTGTGGAGCGTCTCTATTAAACGTGTGAGCTGAAAGACTGGACATGTGCAAAAACTACAACACAATTAGCATCAGGCAGATAAGCCCATTTCTAATCCTGTTTACGGTCGGCATCAGGCAGATGTGCCCAGATTGATTCAGACACGCGCCAGTGTACTGTAGCCCCTCTGTACCCCACGCAAGACCACCCTAGCTATTCACAAGTAGGAAATTTATCGAGACATTCTGTCCAAATCATGATTCTCAAGTAGAATCAATGCTTCTCATATACAAATGGAGTACTGTAAAATAGCTATCAAATGTTATCGACTATTGTGTAGTAATGCTTACAAACACTGTACATTGTGAACTATTTATTTATTATTTCCTCAGACTTGAGGACACTCCACTTCAGTACACTCAAGGACATCATTGTTATTGATCATACTCCACGCACACCCACACGCACACAGTTTAATCACAATAATAATAACAATTAATTATTGTTATTAATAATAATACGTACATAAAATGTATAGAAATTATATTTGAAAGTTTGAATTTATTTAAAATTTACATTATTTTGAAAGATTTGCATTGTTTCGGCCTTTTTATTATTAAAATTTAGTTTAACCATTAAAATAAATGAATCACTAATTTAGACTGTATTGCATGATTATATGGGTTTTGAATTATTAATTATACATTTTTAATTAATTGTTTCGATGTGTAATCGTTCGAAGGAATTGTTAAAGCTTTTAAATACGGTATATAAAAAATCTATTCCCTATAGTAGACAACATCGGCATCTTCTTCCCAGGCTTCCGGTGGCATCTTCCCATGCGCGTCCGTTAGAACCAGCCACTTTGTCACGTCTCTGACGGGAGAGATTATCTCCTATTCCCGCTAATTCAATTGACTTGGGGTTTTGTAGCTCAACCTCAATGAAACGAAGCTCCAGAGTTAAATAAATAGACCGGTGGCGGGAGCGCGAACAGATGGCGGCGGGTCGCGCGCAGTAATGTGAGAGGAGAGTTAATGTTGTGAAACGCAGAGGTGCGGCGCGGTCTGTTCCTGATGAAGAAGAAGCTTCCACACAAAACTCGCGTTTAGAGAGAAAAGCCAGGCCGACTCTCCGTCAGTGCGGCTTAATGGGAGCTTTCCTGTGGGTGATAATCATCCACCGCGGGGGTCCGGAGAGAACAAGGCTGAGCGGCGATGAATCAAGAGCGGGGCGGTTAAAAGTTTGAATTCTCACCATTAAAACTTGATTTCCGTGCTTGTTTTGGCTCTCGTGGAGAGGAGAGAATGCCTCCATCTGCTGCCGGTCTGCGAGGGCAAAACTCGAATTACATTCAAGAGACTAGCGAACAAAATTATGCTGGAAGATCATCAGAACCTCTTACCTGCAAAGGAGTTCATGGAGGAAAAAACTGCTTTAGAATCAAGGCCTGTATCAGATGAGGGTGATAAAGTTAACATTTAGCATTAATGGACCCAAACAGGAAAACATAAAGCGAGGAGAAACTCTTTGCTCAAAGTCTGAACTTACAAAATCATTTGGTTTTTCAAGCACTCAAGGATAATATCCTGCAAAAGCTTTACATAGATGGTTATAAATGTCAGATATTTTGTTATTACAGTGTAATAGGACAATAAACAAAGGGGTGAAAACATTGGAATGTTGCAAAAAAATAAAAAGATGAAACGGTGGGGGGAAAAGTATGAAAATGATTAGAAATGTACTTTTACAAATTAGTTTTTTTTTTTTTTGCTAATTTTAGAAGTTTTGCACTATGCAGGTCCACATTTCAGTTTATGACCATATATGAATGGAAGTTTATTCCTAATAATTACACATATGACTAGATTCTGAAGGCTAATTTTCATTGGTCATTAGAATCAAACTCACAGCACTTAGTCCGCTGGTTTATAGACTTTTTCTTGTCTTGTGTGCTTCAGCTCAGGGCGCGGTGAAGGTCCAGGAACAGTACGTGGAGCTGAAAGACGTGTTCGGAGTGAAGGTGAAGCGGCGGCGCTCTGCGGGGCAGCAGACTGGAGGAACTCTTCTGGGCATCACACTCTTCCTGTGCAAGAAGAAAGGGCTCAAACTCAAGGACCAATCCATCCATCTCAACAACCTGAGCGTGGACCACTGCGAGATCTGGTTCAAAACCCTCAAGGAGATCCTAAACGGTACGTTTTCCTCCAGCCAGTTTTATGGCCTTCATGTTGCAAACATTAACTTGGCCACATTGGCTTGACTCTTAATTTTACTGTGTTTGCCGATGTTTATTGAATTATGACGACTCAATCCGCCAATGAACCAGACATGGCGTCTTCCAAAAGCAAATACAGAATTTTTA
>SOMO01000152.1:425670-437519 GCA_028128575.1 Paedocypris carbunculus
AAATTGTTTTGTGTTTATAACTGAAATGAATCTGTGTTTTTCAGCACACATTTTGAATTTGCCAAGTGTCATCTCAACACATCACATATCGTTGTTTCAACAGTACAACAATCTTCTCACATGCAATTGCTCGTGTTTACAACAACTCAGATTGTGGGTTTGATCTCCAAGTAGAAACACATTAGATGTTATGTATGAATATTATTTAATGTTCTGGTGGTATTTTCCCTGAGAATCTGACCCAGACCTGAGCTGTTGGGAACATCACCTACTGAACGTACAGCTCTCAGGTCACAGATCAGACATCTTCAACACACACACGCTTTCTAGAGCCCGATTAACAGGACAAAGGTTCCGGAACCTTCACTGACAAACTATCCGCCGGCCTCAATCCCTCAGACTTCATGTTCTAAAAGCATCTGATCTCAGACGGTAGACGACAGAGTCTGGAGAGCAGGTCAGTGTGTCAGCCACTCCAGGCTCTTGACCGTTTCCTGTGTCGTCTCGTGGCCCTGTGTGTGTGCCGAGCTCTAGGCCGACTTAATCCCAGAGACTGGAATCAGTGGTCGGATCAGACTTCTAAGGTCAAAGCCACCTAACTGGACTAATCAGTGTATAATTACTCTGATTAAAGGGCGTGGCTGGCCAGACTTAAGGCCGAGCATCTGTCCACCTCATCCCTCGTCTTCAGACCTGTCACCGAGTTCTCTTGTCGTTCCTTCGGATTTTTTTTTCCGTCTAGACAAACCATCTCGAGTTCACAAATCACAGCGCCACACACAGACGATTGTCATAATGGGTTCGTATTTAGTCCTTTAAAAGTTGAATGTGAAGCGACTTTGTAAATGGCAATCATTAAAAGCGAATGAATAAATTATCTTTCCACTTAATGATTCTGTCATAGGATGAGCAGGAATAACATCTAGAAGTTGATCCAGATCTTTATTGTAGTCATGTGAAGAAATGGGAGTTTGGAATGGGGGAAAAGGAATAAAATGTGAGATACACTCTGATCGCAACATTAAAGGTCATGGGTTCAATTCCAAACCTTGGAATGGTGTATTACCACGCATATATTTATAATCTTAGACATTCAGTTCACAAGTCAGATGTCAGAAAAGTCCACACGTCAGAAAACAAACACATTTTCACATGAATTTATAAAATATACATTTCTTTAAGGTTTAATGACAGAAGCGTAGCTCCGCCCACACAGTGATCCATGTAATTGTGGGCGGAGCCATATTTCAGTTGATTAATAACTGTCACTGTTTCTCCTACTTGTTATTATAGCGTCAGTGTGTTTAGAAGCTGCAAGATGCTTTGACATTTTGCGAGGTGGTGATGTTGATCCAGAGCTTCACTCAGACTGTAACTACAGCTTTATAAAACTTTTAAATGGACATTTTGATCACCTCGTTCTGCTCCCCGGCGCAGGCTGGATGACGGCAGCATGTCGCTGATCGCCGTGGGCAACACTTCCAGGTCAGAGTTCATCAAGCACCTGAAGAGATACGGCAGCGCAAACAGTCAGGTGAGGTCAGCTGAGCAGGAAATCCAGCGCTTAAGCAGAATTAACTTCCTGTCAAGACCAATTACTCTCCCCGCAAAACACTTTTCAGGCTAATGCAGATTAGCCCATTTCGGAGCTCGTCTTTTTCCGAAGCAATCCAATCTGGAGCTGTTTGTTAACCCACATTCTATAAATAATCAGCAGCTCGTGGCTTTGACCCATTGCTCTCCGCTCTCCCGAGACACGGCACCGGTTCAGATTCCACACGCTGCACAAAAACACTATCCGTACATATAAATATATAAACACCTATATCCATTTTCACACTTATTCCATTTTTGGGTCACGGGGAGCTGGAGCCAATGTCCAATCAACTCTGGGCGTGAGGAGTCACACACTCTCGATTGACAATCATTCGCAGAGCGTGACACACACACACACACACACACACACACAAAATATATATAATACGTAAACAGCCTATTTAGACGAATATTCCAGTTCAGTCCTGAATTGGGAGTGTGTGGCCTGTGTGTATTAATTAGATTGCACATTAAGATTGTATTAAAATTGTGTATTAAGTATACATATTCATAAAATACATATTGTACAATGAATTTGCATTTGCAATACTCTGAAACAAGACGCTTTACAGTCGAAGATCGGAATTACAGGAAATACTTGCACATTTGCGCAGACAACAAACAATGGCGAATAAGGACGGAAAGTTAAAAAAGTCACCGGTTCTGATGGATAAACAGCTCTGATGGACATACCGGCTTGTGAATTTCGGATTGTTTTGTGTTCCGGTTCTGTTGGTTCTCGCGCGCGTGCACGCGTACACAGTCTGTTTTCTCAGCAAGCTGTTCATTACTGCCACCCTGTGGAATTGTGGTAAATTACAATGATAAAAATGTAAACGATAAAAAGCATGTCAGCCTTGAGAATAAGGAGCGAGGCACTGAATGGGAGATGTGTGTGAACTTTTTCCAGTTCGATTTCTCATTCATTGAGATGCACAAAGTGAGGGCAGTGAAGCTCCGGCCACGTTCTCAGGGAAGCTGGACCGACGATGCGGAGCAGGAAAACCTGGACTGTGATTCCAGAAACACACCGTTCATCAACTGTGATGGAACCTTCCAGCTGAACATGGATGGAGAGCTGGTGGAGTTCTCCTCTGAACTTCTGGTCAGGTGAGGACACGTCAGGTCATCAATCCTCTCTTTCTACCCATCCATTTAAAATTATTATTTATATAATATACATACATTATTTATGTAATTATAATGAATATATAGCAACTTTTTATATGGTTTGTGAAGATATATTAATGTAATTGGGCATTCGCACAAAAAACAAATTCTACAAATGCGTGAGAAGAGCAAGAGTGTTGGAGGCGGAGTTAGGCTGTGATGTCACTGCTCGTGTACCTGTTTCTCAGAAAACTTGTGCAGCAATTCACGCACAGGTCACTGTAACTTTATGCAAATTTGAGGCACGTATATATGCAAATTTAAGCACCCTCCAAGTTTTTGAGTTGCAAAATTTGAAAAGCGTGGTGCTTAATGATTTGACACTAGTTTGTGTCCAGAAGAGCTGAACATGACATGAGCAGCTCCTCTTCTCAGGGTTCACCCGCGGCTCCTCACGCTGTTCGGCTGCCACGTGGACCAGGCCGATGAAGCTCCGCTGACGTGCAGCTGCATCTGAACCAGAAACACTGAGGGCCGAGGTCAAGAACAAAGAGGCGCAGTGTGTGTGTGTGTGTGTGAGGAACATTTAATGTCCGAGGAAAGAACCTTCATACATTCCAGTGCATGAGCATTAAATAAAACAGCCACGGAACACACTGCTAAACAATAAGTTAAAGACCACGTGCTTCTCGGTCACTCTTCCCTGAACGTGTCCAGACCTTGTGTTCCTCAAACCCTGTTTAAATTACAATTACAACCTTGAAAAACAAACATCTCTGGATCACAAATCACCATCACACACGCTTGTCTTCAGCAGACCAACAATAAAATGTGATCAGCACACACACATTCACACCCTATCAACAGAAAATAGCATACATGATTTTCTATTATGATGTGTCACAGTCTTTTCAGTTGCTCTTCCGTTAGAGGGGCACGACCTTGACCTTTGACCTTGGCCAAAGACGGAATCATTGTGGGGACGTTTGGGCGTGTGTGTGAGCCTTGTGATGCGTTTCCACGGCACCTGGACAAAACACACTCTTCACTCGCCACATCTAGTGTCTCCGTGCAAACATCTAACCATCTGAGGACGACACGGAGGTTAATGAGGCTTCACCGAGGCCGGAAACAGAGAGCGGCTGACCGCGTGACCTCTGGGTGAAAAGACCAACATCCACGTGTGAAAGCGTGACACTCTTCTGATGTACAGCAGGACACGGCCCATCTGTTCCAACACCCAGTGAGCGCACTACAGAGTGAGCTCTTTTCTTCCTTGCTGACTAGACAGCGTTCACTTTTCTTACTGGCTGACAAGATAGTGAGCTCCTTTCTTTCTTCACAGTGACTTCATAGTTAGCTCCTTCCTTACTCAATGACTAGAAAGTGAGCTCCTTTCTCCTACGCTGATTTTAGAGTGATCTCCATGCTCCTTGACGGACTTGAAAGTGAGCTCTTTATTTATTTTTATTATTTTTTATTTAGTAAAAATTATTTTCTCTTGTGCTGACTAGAAAGTGAGCTCTTTTCTCTTTTGCTGACTTGATATTGAGCATCTTTCAGCTTCAACATGTGTGATTCGCAACACAAAACCTGCGACTCTAACCTGTTTTCATCCTCACGTTGAGAAGATAATTACGAATAATCTGTGCAATTAATTTGGTTTCATTCGGAGTTCAATAAGGGTTTCATTTCTAAACGGCACAAATCTGCAATTTTAATTTAAAGTGTACGAACATTCTAACATATTCTAACGTGCAACTTTTCACCTTTGATTTTTTAATCCGTCACTCATGATATGCGATTCTAAACGGAAAAAAAAATTATGGAAAAGCTTTATTCTGCGCTTCATAATCAACATTTTTTTTTAGAATTTTAAAAGCTAAAAACGAAGTCTGGATTGTTTTTCACCGCATTAGCTTCTAGTAGAGCTGTGCGATACTCATAATTTAACACACAGCACAACATTACCATATTTTAAATGCTTCATAATAGTAATATCGCAACATATGATTCTCAGTGATTATTCACTGTTGTCAGTGTGTGAATTTGTATTACGCCTCATAATGCCAATCGAAAAAGTTGCGGCATTTAACGTTAAACTGAAAAACTGGTTGCACATTATGAAACACGTGGCAAGATCACAGCGCGTTCTGAGACTGGTTCTTCTTTACGTTATCCACAAAACCTCCATTTTCTGTTGGATTGGTCATGATACGTCTTAAACGGCGGTTCCACAGGCACTCACTGGGTTTTGGAGCAGTTTTGGGTCAGTGGTACGTACATGCGGCTCAACATCAGCGTTCCAGTGCGTACGTGTGGTGTGTGTGTCCTCCATCAGGGTTAAAGTGCACGAGGCGTTCTCCTTCTCGCAGTAATGGATGCGCTTTATGACACGCTTTCGTTCTTGGGCACATAGTCCCAGCTGTCCCGTCTCAGCTTGTCCTGCTTCAGCTTCCGCTCGAAGAATCCAAGCTGAGAGAAGCAAGAGAACATACAGATGAGGAGCAGAAGATGGAGCAGATGACACACTTCTCCACCGCTGCACTTCTGATTCACTCTCGCAACTTTAATCACTTTTGATCAAATTCTGCCTGTAATATGCCCCGCCCACTTCTATCTTTCTCTCTCTCTGTTGTATATCTAGTCCTCTGTCTCTTCTTTTCTGTCTTTCTGGATCTCGTCTCTCTCACTCTAACTTGCCTTTCCTTTTTCACTCTCTTTTTTATCATCTCTCTTTTGTCTCTCTGTCATCTCTCTTTCTTTCATTCTGGCTCTCTCCTTTCTCCCTGTCTCTCCATTTCTCTGTCTGTATCTCTGTGTTCTTGGTTCTCTCCATTGTATTTCTCTCTCTTGCTATGTACTTCTCTATAATCTCTCTGCCATTGCTCTTTCTTCTTTTCTCTTTTTCTGGCTATCTTGTCTGTTTGTCTGTCTTTCTATCACTTCTTCATCTCTCTGTGTCTCTCTAGCCTTTCTCTCCTGTTTCTCTTTCCTTCTTGTCTTTCTCTGTTGTATCTGTCTCCCTCTCTTCCCTTCTGTCATCTCTCTTTTTATGGTCTCTTTCTCTCTCTCTCTCTCTCTCTTCTTTCTATCTCTTTTTCTCTTCTCTCTTTCTCTCCCCCCCTCTCTTTTTTTCATCAGAAGAGAACACATTCGCTCCTCTTTTCAGAATGAGGCTGGTGTGATTCATACCTTCCACAGCACGACGACCAGGAGCGCGAAGATCATCAGCCCCAGAATCAAACTGAAAACGATTAGGAAAATCTTCACAGAAGCTACTGGCTTCAAGTCGTACAGAGCCTCCACCAGCACCTGCGCAAACACACACACACACACGTTAGACATCTAGGAAACATCGGCTGAGCAGAAGGAAACGTCTGTCTTTTACTCACTCGAGCAGAAACGTCATCCTGCAAGATGAAGGTGTGTGCGTTTCTCACGGGCGAGATGAAGTCAATCGTGCTGTGCAGCATCATCACAGTGTGTCGCCCCTTAATGAAAAAGCTCATCGTTATTCACAGATATGATGATGAGTTGAAGAACTCTATTCCGAGCATGTGTGATGTTCCTCACCGGACTGATCTGGAGAACTCTGGGGTTCAGTTCCACTTCTAAACTGATGGTGACTTCTTTTCCCACCTCCAAATCCCCAAAGTGACACTCCAGGTTCCTGCAGGTTTTATCTTCAGGTGCGCAGAACTGCAGCAGGACGGAGCAGAACATCAGCACAATCTTCTTGCCAGATCTTCTCTTACACACACACACACACCGCGACCTCACCATCAGTCGCTTGCTCTTCGGGGAGAAGAAGAACATGAGCTCTTGAATGAAGGACGGTTTGGGGACATCACAATCATCGATGACTGGAACTGAGTTGTTCCTGTGGAAGCAGTGGCCCAGAGTGGTCTGAAAGAACCAGAACCAGAACATCAGCATTTCTCTATCTATCTATCTATCCATCCGTTCTCTCTCTCTCACTCTCTCTCTCTCTCTCTATCTATCTATCTATGGATCCATCTATCATTCGACCATCCATACATTGGCCTATCTATCTATCCATCCATCCATCCGCCTGTCTTTTATTTATCTATTAATCTAACCAACTATTTTCATTGATCCATATATCCATCCATCATCTCCATTCATCCATTAATCTTTCACTTTCTATTAGTCAGTCTACCCTATAAAACAACAAACAGTAGTAATCTGATAATCAATAGAGAGAAGAGTGCATTTCAATGACTGACGTGATTACAACGTTATCATCGCATCAGCATATAACACATTTAGTACGACAGCGTCTCACCTGTAAATCTGCGATCCTGATTAACTGGTGCGCGTGTGGGACTAGCATTAGCGGCAGGCTAATCTTGACTTTCGCGTCAACAGCTTTACTGGGTCCCATGTTCAGCAGCTGCAGGAATGCAGATGTTCAGCAAACACATGCTAAATGGGTCATTAGCGCTTCATCACGCCGCCGCTGAAATACCTTGTAAGTGTAATTGAACTTCTCGGAGTAGCAGTCGACTGGCACCGACTCCTGCTCTCCAAACACAAACGATGTCGGGGAAACAAACCTGTTTTGCGATGGAGAGAAGGCGAAGAAGATTATTCCTCATTACTGATGAACGATCCTCCGTGATGCAGAGGGAACGGAACTCACCCGTGGACGTTGAGGTCGACGGCGTATCTCAAAGGTAAAGTGAGGACAACCGTATTGTCATGGAGAAGATTTGCCATTTCGTAGCTGTCACTGGAAAACATGGAAGATTCATGTCATTGTTGGTCAATCTTGAAAATTCACTGTTTCTCCGGTAGATGTTCAGAAAATTGACCTTGGCTTAAATATACAGTTGATGACAAATTATTTATTATTATTAACCCCCCCTACAAAATGGCTTTAAAACTGTGTTAAAAGTTAAAATTATTNTAAGTATATAAGATACACACGTATTTATATTATACAACATTTATTTTTTCCAATTTTTTCTGTAATTCCTTCTTTCACACTTTTAAAATGATGAAGAAAAAACAGTCATGTCACTTTACATGCTGTTAAAAATCTTAACTCGCTTAAACAAAAAATAAAAATGATGGAGACTAGAACTAAACTGCAAACCAACTAATTTCCACGATAAGTTAACAAAAAGCTGAAGCTCTAAGCTAAAAATCTGTGAAACATTGATTAGATTCTACCCGAGCTGAGAACAAAGACTTTTGTTGATGTATCCGTTGTGAATATCATTTCAGTCAGTCATTTTTTGGATTCAGTTGCACAGTCCTGTACAACAACCCGGCTAAACAAGCTTTCTAGAAGACGCTTTCCAGACCAGTTTCTGCGTCACTTCACATTTGTTTACAAGTCGAGTTCTTTAAACCCAGAGCCGAGATCTTTTACCTCGTGGCGTTGACCTCCACAATCACGTCTCCAGCGCTGCTGTTCTGCATCACGTCCAGTAAGAAGGTGATGTTGACCTGGAGGAATGAAAAGATTGCTCTTCAGACATCATGGAAAGAAAGGAATCTCCTTCCAGCTTGTTTAGGACATGAACCTTAGCGAGAGGAGGGATGTAGAGATTTCCAAGACTGCAGTTCAATCCGACGGCCACTTTATCCCAGTCGACCAGGTCACAGTTCACGTGTGTGTCCTCCTACGGTCAGAAGACAAAAGTGAAGCATATGAAACCCAGTGGTGTAAAGTACTTGTCTTAAGTACTTTTGGCTACTTTGTACTTTGTACCGAGTATCAAAAATATAAGCAACAAGTCAGCATCTTTTTTTACCGTGGTTAATTTCTTGGGCGGACAAGACAATGGCGATTACACCATCTGCAGGGTGCTGAAGGTACTGGATGCTATTTATGAGCTAAAATGTGGAAAAAGTGGTCGAGACTGACTTTTCAAACATTTTAACATGAGGTGTTAAATTTCATTTCTACATTAGGAAACAAAACCTCATAAATAAAAGAGTTTTGTGTTTTTCACATTTCTTGTGTGTTTTCAGCCTAAATTTAGTACTAGTAAAATACTTTTAAAATGTAATACTTTACGACTTTTACTCGAGCTGTCTTGTAATTGGTGACTTGTTCCTTGTAATGGAGTACTTTTAATCAATAATGTTACTCTTTACACATCTGATGAAACCCACGAGGAACGCGAATAGAACAACAGTGTGTGTTATTGGCATTTACTTCTAGCACTTTGATGAAGTGAAGGTTGCTGGGAAACCGCAGAAGGACTTTGGGTAGAAAGGCATCGTCCCCAGTGTTGACCAGCGTGACGTTTAACATGATGCTTTTCCCGTTTCCCACCGCAAAATATGGCACGTTCATGTAAGACCTGTTTAGTAAAGTGAAAACACACACACAAAATGTTAATTTGTTTCAGATTGTTTTCCATTCAGCTTTAAACTACAATGTATCTGTTTATAATGGCATTCCGTTTTAATCTGGAGTCGAATTCATCAGCATTTCTTCACATTAGCGTCTTTGTGACTAGCGCTGTGGTGATTGAGCGTTGTGAGACAAAGCGAAGCAGGATGTTGTAAAGGCAGCAGGTGCATCAGGAGACGCTGCTGAATAATTCAATCGCGTGTTATCACCCGGTGGTGAGAGGCTCCATAAACGGGTTTGCTTGGGCCTGTAAACATGATCCAAAATGCTAATGTGCACCACACTTTTGCCTCAAGTGTGTGAGTCCAAGAAACGTGATGCATAAATGACTCCGTCGCTCCAGCTTTGCCTGCTTTTAATTGCTGTGTTGATGCAGGGGGGACGTAATCTGAAAAGCCCCCCTGTTAGTCACGGACATCACCGGCGCAGCATGAATATTTACTGAGGAGTTCATCATGTGCTGATTTAAACTCCAGAACGTGACACACAGGTTTGTTTCAGCGCTGTAATAAACGTAGCCCCTCGCAATGAAGGATGTGCTCAAGATCTTTTAGAAATGAACTTGAATTTGGTGTAACAAAAATGAAATGGATGTTTCAGAGTTTCGATTAGTCTGATGATTTCAGTCCAGTCTGAAAAACAACAACAGTCCTGAAAATAAGACCTAGTGAAGATCATTTGCATCATTAATGAGGTCATCATGAACTATGTGTTCTTCTTAATGAACAAAGCTGTTATGGGTGAGGTCAAAAATATTTCAAATTATTTTCAGGACTATTTTCAGGAGTTAAAGCATTGCTTGAATACCTTAGTTCAATGACTTGAATCCGCGACACTGAAAATATCTAAACCCAAACTGTCTGGCATTGAATTACTAAGCACGTAGTTGGAGACAAAAGGTAAAATGGTTTCTTGTATCGAATTAGTATAAAACCTACTGTGGTAAAACCAGATGAGCAGAAATCTGAAGATTGGTGGAGCAGTTTTCCCAAGCACAGTATCTGGCAAACTTGGTCTGCAGAAACAGCATCAGAACATCCATGACCTTCCATCAAGATTGTCAATGGCTCATAAAAGCAGAAAGACAAACGTACCATGTTTTTCACCACATTGTCCTGGTCGTCCTTCTGTTGTAGAATCGGTCTGAGAGAAGGAAAGCTTCCCGACGCTCTCTGTTTCACTCGGTGCGCTCCCAGCTCATACTTCACCTCGAAATGGATATGTGTGAAGATATCACGAACGTCTTTCTGCATGAACACAAAGAACAACTAAATACATTGCTCTTCAGACTCTTCTAAATACTAAATACAATATTCAGTTGGTGTCCATAAGGGTCTCAGGGGTGTGTGATGCTGAGGTTATCCATCCATCCATCCATCCATCCAGGAGGATAATACTAAGGAGAATCCAACTAACAGAAAGAGGAACAACTTCACTTTTCCAGACTCGGCCCTGAGAAGGGGTTAGAAGATTTGCGGCTAACAAATATTTAATAAACTCATAAAATCTAAACTACTTTTATAATTAGGATAAAAAAAGTCTGCTATCTGTTGCTATAATCTGAGATTAAATGGAAAACAATCCAATTGAATACAGTCCACTAACAATCCACTAATTTGCGAGTGAATATGAATTTGGATGGAAATTCTGTATTTCTGTAAAAGTATTACAGTATATTTTCTACTTTTTTTTGCATTTTTTAAAAATACTGCAAACTTGTGTTGCTTTACGTTTATTGTAAAAATCCATGAACTACAGTCGATCTTCTCACTGGCCTAAACACACTTCAAATTCTCAATTATTATCTAAATTGTAAGAACAACGAAAAAAAAATCAGGATGTTACAGTAAATGTAACCGGACAGGCAACAGTTTTACTTTGACTAACTTTCCCAGATTATCCCAGTAAAAATGTTTAATTTAAAACAGTAATGCAATGCACTTTAACTAAGCAAACATACTGTGATGAATGCATCGACTATACATGGAATAATTTCCCTGGATTTACAGGTAGTGCAACAGCGATGAAGAAGACAGTGAGATAACACAACACGCCACACAGAGTCCGCCACATCTGCCTTCTGTTCCATTCATTAGTCGTGTTACCCATCAATTACGCTCTAAAAATACCTGAAACGCGGCAGCACTGCCTCTGACAGCCCGGCTTCTCCATTAATAACACACACACCTCCATTAATTACTGTGTAAAACATGAGCTGGATCAGATGGCCTTGATTACAGGAAGAGGCATCCAGCGGGACCACCAGACCCACCAAACACCTGGAGCATCACTTCATCAAGCGTCTGGGTCTCGATCTTTCCCACCAGCTGTCCCCATGCGGACGACGTCCTGCTCTCACCCCAGACAAACCACCCACCAGACCCAATCCAGCGTCACCCAGGCATGAACGGCACACGTGGGCGAATCACAGCTGTGAAGCCGACAGGCCTGAGTCAGCACTTTTACCTCGACAACACAACCTGGAGCGATGGAGGAGCATCCAGACGCACAGCTGGACTCAGCCTCCAAAACTCAACACAGCAATCCTTCTCACACCAGATCTTCTGGTCACATCAGCTTTACAATCCACTTTTTCTTCATTGTTCAAATCGAGAATGGTTTGTTTGTTTATGTTTTGCGTGTTTTTATGGTGTTTGGATGTTCATGTGTAATATTGTTAATTCGCAAAAGTCTGAAAACATCAGAACTGCTACAGTATTGTTTTAGACAGAAGGAGAGAAAGACAGAT
>SOMO01000153.1:65023-88415 GCA_028128575.1 Paedocypris carbunculus
TGTGTGTCTGTGTGTGTGTTTGATCTCACTTCACTGTGTGTGTGTGTGTGTGTGTGTGTGTGTGTGTGTGTGTGTTTGATCTCACTTCACTGTGTGTATGTGTGTGTTTGATTTCATTTCAATGTGTGTGTGTTTGCGTGTGTGTGACTCTTCACAGTGTAGGTGTGTGTGAGTGTGTTTGTGACACTCTTGTGATAATGATGCGGCGTCTGTATATTGGTATAATATGATATTGGTACCTTGGTGAGGGCGATGAAGGAGAGCACCGCTACGGCTGTGAACATAATGGTTGGAATGAGCATGAAAATGGCAGAGACGATGTTGGTGCTGAAGAAGGTGATGGTCGCCAGCCAACCACTGTTAAGAAAAAACACTGTTAAAAGGACTTTGCAGAGATGTAGATTATTGCACAATATTACAACTATCGCACAAATGTATAACAGAAATTGGCAGCATGTGACTCGCTGAAGGTAAAAGGTCTCGGGTAGTTGTGTGACTTTTGCGCCCCTTCTAGACAGACGGGGAACGCGAGTGACACCTGCGCTTCAGCTCCACAACAAGCCAAGGAAAAGCTTTCACTGGCTGCATGAATTTGCATACTGGAATACGGATGGAAAAGGAACGTTACAGGGTTAGAGACTCGAAAGTACAAGTCGCTCATGGCCACCAGAATGTTCATCTGGCTGAGCAGCGGGTATCAGTGCAAATAGCCAATGAGGGTCCACAGGTTGGGTCGCATCCCACCAGTTTTGAATTTGAACATACAGTGGTACCCTGACTTTTGAATCAAACCAGCCGCGTCTCCGAAAAAGGGGTCAAGCAGCCACCTCGTTTACATTTAGAGAAAATAACCGCTAAAGCGTCAGATTGCATTGCACTTAACATTGCAAAAATACAAATTCAAATAAAAAAATGTTTCATAGGTTGGACTGACTTTAGACTGACAAATGACACGTCCAGCTTAGTCATTACTACAATGGTGTGTGTGTAAAGTAGCTGTTAAAGTCACAAGTGCCGGGGAGATGCGGGTGACGTGCGTGCGCAACTGAAGAGATGCTTCCGATTTAGAACGAAAATGCAGCTATACTGGTCAAAGTGCTGCCACAAAGAAAATGTGAAGATTGAACGAAAAAAATAAAGAAACAAAACGAAAATGTGAATTATTTCCATTCATTTTTCCCCCAATAATTTTCTTTACGTTTGATTTTTTGGCGCTAATCTGACTCCATTCTTCGGCAGCCCGGTACCATTTCCTCCACGGTGCTGGTCCACGGACCGGAGGTTGGGAACCATGGGTGTAATGGACAGAGGAGTGAGAAGCACCACTCACCATTTACTCAATGGAGCAGTGGAAGTCACTCGGCCGGGAAGCTTATCACTTCCTGGCGAAAGCTTTGGAGAACCGTAGCTGTCTGATGCTCGCTTTGCAAAGAGGTGGTAGACTTAATTCCGGAGAAGAGCGTCTTTCTCTACTCGTCTCGTCGAAATTTTTTTTTTTTTCACAATTGAGGCAGGAGCTCGACACAAACGCTGGACATCTTTCTGTCCGTGTTCCCTGTATGCAAATTCATGCAGCCAGTGCACGGAGCTGAAGCGAACATGTCGCTCGAGTTTCCCGCACTGTCAGTCTAGATTCGGAACATCCGAATTGATTCCCATCCCAAATTCGGTTCTTACCACACTCCCCATCCCGGGATCCCCACAGTCTGAATGATGCTGATCACCACTTGTGCCATAAATACGAAGAAGAAGGCCATGAAATTGAAGGAGCTGTCTGTCCTGCACAAGACAAATCACCAGAGAATCACTATCATTCCAAACTCTAGGCGAGAAGCAGCAGGTCACTCACTTGAAGGCCTTGTAGATCGGCCTGAACCAGCAGACATAGGAACACGGCGTGAACAGGATCAGCCACATGATAGCCATCCCAAAGTTTGTAGCCCCGCCCCCTCCGCACATCCAAGCCAGGCAGCCAATCAGGTTCACGGCCAGAGTCGCACTGTTTACTAAAGTGGTAAAGACAGAAAACACATTTACTATGTAGATTGTTCGTACAAACTTTAAAAGTTATCAATGAACATTTATCAATGAACCTTACACAATCATTTTTTATTTATCCAATAACTAAATGACAAATAATTACATTGTCACTCTTTTCCTAGTAGCCACAAGACCGCCATCGGCTCGGCTGGTCATCTTTCAGATTTTTCAGCTGCCGTGATAATGCTGCCAGTCAATGATAATGTGTGCGTTTTTACGCTAAATCAGAAAATACCATTCACACGTTCTAGTTATTATTAGTAAGTAGTTCATTAAAATGTTTAAATATCATCTTTTAAACATTTTCAAATGTGTGCTCGTTTCAACAAATATTCAATTTCACATCTTTTTACATATTTCAATGAGCAAACTCATTGCACATATTACACACCACATTTGTGTTTACTTTCCTTTTTACCTGTGTGCGGTAAACATAACGGTAAACGAAGTGAAACAATCACGGTCCAAACCTTGGTACTGGACTAGTGCGATAAGAACTAAACACTGCAAGAATCAGGCGGAATTAGGAACGTACAGATCCACAGGTAGTACAGGCGCTTGCACATGGAGCGCCGCTGGTCTGGGATCTCGTTGAAGTCTTGGTAAAAGCACGGCTTCAATGGAATGAAGCGAGGAAGAGGAGGGAAGTTGTTTTCTGTGAAGACGGAACGATCAAAGATTCAGCATTTACTCACATACGCTTGCAGAATCAGTGACAAAAATCTCTCACCTGCCATGTAGATTTCTTTTTTATTTCAAATGACCAACGTCAAAGTGTAATAATCAGATGCCTATAAGAGAGAAACAAAGTGCTGTAAACATGGCGAGAAGGTTCCCGACAATCTCTACATCAAAACATGAAATGGTATCTTTTACTTTTCTAAAAGGCTTTATTTCTGGGAAGCTGAATCCAGAAAGCAGGACACACCCACTGATGGCCAACCAATCACAGAGCTGGACACGCACTGTCACATTCCCACTCACATGTGAGAAACCGGAGACCCGGAGGAAACCCTCGCAAGCACGAGGAGAACATGCAGACTATTATATAAATATGTATTTAAAATACTGCATATGCTAAATTATAAGCTATACATGCAGTCAGTAAAAGGTCAAATATTCTAGATGCCATCTGATACGTGTAAGAACAACGGAACTGTCAGATGTTGTAAGTTTATAACGACGTACTCGATTCAGAGTGAAAGATTCAGAGACAATTGCTTATTGTTCATTTGCTATATTGTTGTACGGGAATCACGTTTTCAGTGGTATCAGCACACGATTTAAGCCACGGTTCCGACAGTAGAGATGGATGAAATACAAGGCAGCATCGGTCTCCAACCAACACTCGCAGCTTTACAAGGTCGATGTATTTATCATCTTTTGGACCAGGATGCATTATTCGCGCAAATTTACATTTTCACCGCTTGTATCTAGTAGCTTACGAAGGACGCGTCTTTTAGATGCTGTATAGAATATGAAAATCCTCCCGCTTTCACGAGTGTATTCAAATAGGAACACAGCCTGAGAGAAGCCGAGGTCGAGCTCCGCGCCCTTCACGAGAAAAAAGATGGTGCTGAGCGGGACGCGGCCGCCGCGAGTTCAGTCCCGCACGAAGCCCGCGAGCTCGCGCCGCTCGGATGGACGGAAGCCGCCCTCTCACCTCCCGCGTCTTCCCGACGATGATGCCGGATGCGCCCTCGCATTTAACACGGCGCCTTCTTCTCTTCAACGCGGGATGCGCCCGGACAGCGTGATTGTTTTCTTCAATCACTAATGTTTCGGCACCTTTTTTTAACGTTCAATCACGTCACAACTCTCCCACACACGCAGCCCAGGCTTAGCAACCGCTCCGCAAAGGATGAGAGGGAGAGCGTCAGAGCGAGTGCGTGCGCGCGTGAACGATGATGCTGCTGCTGCTGAATCAATCAAACTCACGGGATCCTGCCCTCGCGATACTTCATTCCTTCACGCGCTCTGAAACGGCGGGTTCACGTCACCCGTGTGACGGACCAGATTTATTATTCTCAAAACAGTATTTAGTAAAAGTCTTTATAAGTCTTAGTATTTTAGCACGATATGGCAAGAATGTATTTGTACGTTACAAGCAAATCCTAATCATGACTTATAATTGAGAAACATTTATAAATTAGATACTTAGTCGTTATTATGGCATACCATTTCATTTTATATGAATCGATCATTATCATACGATTTTTATAGCTGCTTTGAGAGTCTGCGACAGCGTTTTAAAGCAGTTAAATTTGAATGCCTCTCGGTGCATAGTTATCTCGGTCATAATTACATTGCAAAAGAGGATTCGTTCGAACACACACACACGCGCGCGCGCGCACACACACACACGCGTAGTTTCAAATGTGTACTGTACAACCTATATACAGTATATGCACTTTCACACAAAGTCGCCAGAGGTGCACTTTTGCTTTCGCCGCCGTCTCTAAGCTGTGGCGCCCCCTGCTGTCAGGAGGAAGCAGCCGCCGACATCTCTCGTTTCGTCTGGATGACGGAATTTACGCTGTGTAGACGTAATTTGAATTTCATACCGTAAACAATTGAAAATTGTATTTTGTTTATTGTCATTGTCTTTTATATGGATGCTGTTTGGTGTGCAGAGTGCTTAGTGGCGGTGGGAGCACGTGGAGTTATTTTATTTTATTCCATCATTGCAGGTACATTTCATTGTTGTTTGTTTGTAATTTTGTATATTTTCTGTTGTTCCATCCATATATAACCCCGTGAGTGTGGAAGCGAGTGCTTAGTGGCGGTGGCAGCACGTGGAGTTATTTTATTTTATTCCATCATTGCAGTAAAGTCACGTGAGGGAATCTGGAGTCCGCCTGTTCTTCCAACACTAAATCAACACAACGCAGATACAACCGGTTACACTAGTAAATTAATTGATCGATTGTATCGATAACTACTGGTAAGACGCAAATATACCTTGTGATATTACGGATTACTAGAACCGGAAAGTCAGAACATCCTGATTAAAACACACAATCCAAAACATATTTATTACACACAATTTCTTCAATAAAACTATTTTGCAAAATAAAGAAATACATCTGGATTTAAAACAAAATTCGTCACCAAAAGCAAATATATTTTTTTAAATCACAACCTTCCTCTGGGGACTCGTTCTCCCACAGTCCTAAAAACATGCGTTACAGGTTAATATAACCGTGTTGGTCTTTGTGAGCGCGTGTGGTGAATATGCCCGGTGAACGCACACGCAGACTGGCTACCGTTGCTCTGCCGGGCAATTGGTGTGCATGTCATGTTCTGTAAGTACTGTGCTCCACAGTATCTGTCTGACCTCCTCCAGCCTTACACCCCATCTCGTTGTCTTAGGTCAGCAGACCACCGACTCCTAGCTTTCCGTGATGGAGGGTGACGTTCTGGCTTTGCTGAGCTTTCTGAGAAAGTAGAGACGCTGCTGGAATTTTCTTTTCATCATTGGCATTCTGCACACCCAGGATTTTGGTGGTGTTCACCTGCTCCACCGCAGCACCATTGATGGACAGATAAATAAAATTGAAATGTATTAATTTGTCATCATTATTCAGTTGTCATTAACGTTTGTATTTATAAACAATTGCGATGTTTACCAATTTATATTCTTTACTTGAATTCCGTTTATTATTCAACACACTGTACACACGATTAAGTGTATTAACTCAAATTATTTAAGGAACTCGGTTACATCAAGTAAGGATTCAAACTAAACTTTCAATTTATTAGTTTGTTGAACTTGTTGCGGCCAATCTGGAATGTATGACAAGTGAAATTTCTTATTAATCATTTTAACTCAGAAATGCCAAAACGTTCTGAATACTGATAAAGGTCTGTTAATTTGACCTGATAGCAATTATTTAAGTTAACAGTACGCAATCAGTTGAAAACATGTTGAGCATTAGGGTTTACAGTGCTTTAATAACAGTCTTTTAAAAAATATGTAAATCTACTGATGACCCTGACTCTGGATGTGATGTGATGGCATCAGGGAAACCCACACAAGTCACCTAGCAAAGCATCACCGCTTCAGAATCAGAAATCACACATTTGTATTGGCCATGTTGCAAATGACAACAAGTCAACAACAACTTTTCCCTATTTTACTAGTAACATAAACATATAAATAATAAAGGAAATACTGTGACCTGAAATGAAAGAAACATGAATAACAATGATTGTTATTTATACAATACAGCTTTAAATTTACAGCTGAATTGTTCTTCGGCTGTAGAGAACAGGTCGTGTTGAGTAACTTTTAAAGAGTAAAAGCATGTCTTGCAAGCAATGTCTAGATGATGAACAGAATCACTGAGAACCTTCCGCCGCAGAGACGATCGACACGAGTTCACACTTCACAAATGAATGTTTTCAAACCAGCGACCGCAGATCACGAAGCGGTGTGATCCGCCGAGAAAGCAGGACTCACGTGACTCGAGCCATCGTTCAAAACGCATGTCATGTGAAGGCATCAGCCAATGGGAGAGCAAGTCACAACCCCGATCTTTGAATGACGAACAAGCGTTATGAAATAAATACAATACGCTAATATTAAACATGTTAGACGACGGAGAAAATGGAATTATGATAAAAGTCGACTCGGTAAAAACGTTTGACAATAAATAAAAAGAAGGAAATTTTTTTGGAAATAAAAACGACATTTTACAATTTAAAACGTATTGATTTAAACAAAAACGTTACACTTAATTAATAACACATTTTACTCAGTTTAAACATTTTGTTTTTCGTGAGTTCTGGCCCACGATTAGATTAGAGCAGCTCTGTGACGAATGAGTCGAATCAGTGAATCAGAGGGAGTCGCCGAAAAGAGTCAAATTAGTATAATTAGTTTCATGCGCGTGGCACCAGCGGTCTGACGGATTCTTCTTTAACGGTCACGTGTAGCGTTTAAGCGTGGCGGGACTCGAGCTCGTCTCAAGGTAAGTGATGAGCGGATGGAGGCGTTTTGATCGGGGTTAAAATGCTTTCAGCTTTGCTGCACCTTCTGAGAATTTAAGCAGAACACAGAAAAACATCAGACACAGTAGTAGTAACAACACAAACACGTTGCGTCGTGTGATGGCCGGTTGTTTGTACCCGCACGCAGGGGCTTGACATGGAGCGACTGGACGCCGCGCAGCAGCAGTTGATCTTCTCCAGCAGCGAGGATGATGAGGACAGCGCGGACAACAGTTTTGATGAATGGACGCACAGGAGCCGAACGCCGCGGGCTCTTCCGGTGGCGAACACCTCTCCGATTCCACTGGCCGCCTGGAAGAAACTCCGACTCTGCGACTCGCCCGTCACGCCGAAGGTGAGGCGGCGGCGGTGGTTTTGCTGCCAGATGTTCTGAGTTTCTGACTTTTTTTTCCCCTACAGCTCAGAAGTTCCTACGCTGACGTCACTGATCAGCTTGTGCATTAACGTTTTAATTAACGTTCTGCAGCAAAACAGACTCGTAGTGCAAGAACGGAAGTACAATTCGGCAATATACACAAAACTATTCTTTTAACGAGTATGTAGGAAATTTCCAAAGTAGGAAAATCTGAGCAGTGAAGTTTTCAACAAGCATGCACGGAGGAAAAGCTGAGCAGTGACGTTACTTTTAATGCGCAGTGCACAGCGTAGGAACCGGTGGTCACGATCTGACCTTCTGTCGCAGAGCTTGCTGAGTAAAGGGAGTCGTGGGCGCGCGGTGGTCCGCCGGTCCGCCACAGAGCTCGGCCGTGTGCCCTCAGTGAACATCAACCCGTTTACGCCAGAACCCTGTCTGAGGACGAGTGCGGGCCACAAGAGGAAGAGTCTGTGGAGCGATGATGATGATGACGAAGAGTGCTCGCAGAGGTATCTTGCCCACTTCAGCATCTGGAATTTCATTTAAACTCCACTCTTCCTTTAGACCTAAGGAGACCTCGCTGACCTCGTCTGAGGATGAGAACTATTTCCTTCCCTCAAAGGTATGACGGCTTTCTGCTCTGCTGTGTTCCCTCTCTCTCACCGTGTCCCGTCTGGTCCAGAGAGCGGTGGTAGCGGGCCAGGTGCCGTCACGCTACGAGAGCGAGTTCCTGGAGCTGGGCTGCATCGGCGCGGGCGAGTTCGGGTCGGTGTATCGCTGCGTGAAGAGGCTGGACGGCTGCATGTACGCCATCAAGCGCTCGCGCAGGCCGGTGGCGGGATCCTCCAACGAGTGAGTCCGCGTGCGATGTTCTCTCGCTCCGCCAGGCTCGGTCTGATGACGTTCTGTTTCAGGCAGCTGGCCTTGAAGGAGGTTTATGCTCACGCCGTGCTGGGCCACCACCCTCACGTCGTCCGCTACTATTCCGCCTGGGCAGAAGATGACCACATGGTCATACAGAACGAGTTCTGTGACGGTAGAAAGATCGATGCGTGGACCCTGATGCTCCCGGGAGCTGACGTTCTCTCCACCAGGTGGCAGCCTTCACGACGCCCTCGGCCAGCGGCGCGACTGCTTCTGTGTGCTGGAGCTCCAGGATCTGCTCCTGCAGGTCTCCATGGGTCTCAAGTACATTCACGGATCCGGCTTGGTGCATCTGGACATCAAACCCAGTGAGGTTGCTTTCCTCCGTTGTATGAACGCCACACTTCTACCAGTGCAATGTCTTTTTCAGGTAATATTTTCATCTGCCGACAAACTAGTTCCAGGTCTGCTGGGGAGGGGGGCAGTGAGGACGAGGATGAGGAGGGGGAGATCTCTCCTTCAGGGGTCGTCTATAAAATCGGTAACCGTCGGTGTGTCTGGGGCCGCACACGATGGCTGATGTTCTGCTGTGTGCTGAGTTTTCAGGAGACTTGGGTCACGTGACGTCCTCCTCCAGCCCCCATGTGGAGGAAGGAGATAGTCGTTTCCTTGCGCTAGAGGTGCTACAAGAGGTGAGACGACAAGATTTAAATTGTAGCTGCTGGAGTAAAATGTTGCGCGTGTGTGCTGGAGGATTACACCCACCTTGCCAAAGCCGACATCTTCGCCCTGGGCCTCACGGTGCTGCTTGCCGCTGGAGCTCCTCCCCTGCCCCAAAATGGAGACGACTGGCACCGCCTCCGACAGGGTCACCTGCCCCACCTGCCCCAGGACCTGCCCACACACCTCAGCAGCCTGCTGACGGTAAACCCCCGCGCGGCTCTTCAGCCTGGTGGAGACTGTAACGGGCCAGCGTTTGGCAGGTGATGCTGGACCCCGACCCGGCTAGAAGACCCTCTGCGTCCGCTCTGTGTCGCCACGACGTCCTGCGGAAAGAGAGGGCTGGAAAGCTGGCGACACGACTGCGCAAGGAGCTTAACGTGGAGAAGTTCAGGACTGCGGTGCTGCAGAGGTGAGGGGCGTCTCACACACACACACACACACACACACACACACACACACTCTCTGAGCATGTGCTTCTGTCTCGGCCGTAGGGAGCTGGAGGAGGCCAGGCTGACAGCCACTTCTCCTCGGATCTCCTCTCTTCCGCGGGCTGGGAAGAGGCTGGTGGGAAGAAGCACTCCGCGGTCCGTGAGCTTCGGTTTTCCTGGATATTGACAGCGACTGAACTATGACTACTGCAGGTCACTGAATTATGTGTTTTTTTTTTTTTTTTTTTTTTCTCGTGTCAGTTTAACAACGTCCTTTCCACTCATACACAAACAAGTTGATCTTTCTACTTTCATTGTGCTTTTTAATTGTAAATAAAGATTTTAAGTGTCAAATTATAACATTCCCTGCTTTTATGTAGTTATGTGGTTGAATTCTTCATTGTTGTGTTCACCGCTTGTAAAATCATGACCGATCTAATAACGGGACCTTCTATTTCCTGTGTTTGACTCTGAGCTTGCAAGAGTCGAACAAGTGCTGACGTCACCGCCGCGTCATTGCAGACTCGCTCGAAGGCGGGTGACTTGTGGTGTTGTGCTAGTGGTAAAATGTTTTCACCTGTTGTGAGTTACTAATGTGTCTCTTTCCGCTTTATGTTTGAAGTCGGCGGAAGTTGACGTTCTCAGAAGTTGACAGGTGGTTTGATGGTGCGATCAGTGTATTTGTAGAAATCCACGTAAACGTAATTAACCGCCTCGGAACGGGTTAAAACGCGTGTGAAAGACTTTTAAAGTGGGTTTGGTTGTGTAGCGCTGCACGTATTGATCAAAATACAAAGACTAACTCGTTTAAAGTGCGGTAATCCGTTTGGGCGACGCGCGCGCGCGGTTTAGCACTGTAACGGTCACACACTGACGCCCGTCGCCCGGAACCGGCCTGATTCGCCGTGTGCTCGGCCATGGACGGCGACGTTCCGCGACTTTCACTCGTGCTTCTGGACTTTCTCCAGCATCATCAGGGAAGCAACAGCCTCGCTTTTAGCCGCGCGCTCGAGGATCTGGACAGACACATACAGACCTCCACCACAGAAGAGGACGAGGAGCTGCAGACGGACGGACACTGCCCCCTGGTGGCCTGTAAAGACGCGCATCTCCTGCTACGGCCTCAGCTGCGGTGGCCAGGTTCGATTCAGCTCGACGTGTGGTCGGATCTCCCGCTGACGTGTTGTGTCTCTCCACCAGTCGACCCTGAAGACGCCCGTGCGGCGAGGGAAATGGCCGCAGAGTTGATCCGCATCGCGGCGCAGCTGGAGCTCAGCGTCCTGTCCAGAGCGGCCGAGGACCTGGAGGTCAAGCTGCGCTCCTCTCCAGCGCAGGTCAGGTCCATCCCCACCCCCCTCGCGCGGGTGGCCCAACCTCTGTTCATACGACGCTGTCTGGTTTGCAGTTGTGGTGCGGTCACCTGGCGGGAGACGTGCGGCGTCTGCTCGGGCGCGTCTGCGGCCACAGAGAGATTCAGCAGGAGCTGCTGGAGATGGCCATCAGTTTCACCCTGATGAAGATGGTGTGCGAGCGCGCGCCTCACTTCCTGTTTGGCCTTTATAGTACGGTGGTGGAGTATTTCAAACCCTCGGGACGCTAGTGATCTTTTCTCGTGTTTTATCACTTTAAATCATTTGAAATGCATTACTGCTGACGAAACGTTCACCTGTGAATAAAGAAGAGCAGCTTGGTCTGGTCAGTCAAATCAACACACCAGGTTTCAGTCTCCATGTCTCTTTTATTTCACAGTAACAGTATCAGTGACCTCTTAAAAAAAGTAGCCTGTCCGTCTGAGAGGAGACCTGGACTCACATATTTTACCCTTCCCGTTCCAGCGCTTAAAGTGAGAAGCTTCCTGACGCGAGACTCTGCTGGTGTCACGCAGTACAAACATTCACAGGGGCCGCGACCTCGGTTCTACACTATCAAAGAGGAAATTCAAACTAATAAAAGATGTTTCTCAGCATATCCGTGTGTTTTACGCTAAGACGGCTGATCATGTCAGACGTTGCTTTTAAAGCTCCTGGAGAACCACAAGAGGTGACAGGGCAATGGTCACAACCAGTGAACTAATCAAACGCAGCCGATGTTTTAGAGAAAGACAGTGAGGACACAGGAGGAACAGAGTGAGGAGCAGGTTCCCGGTCTAAGAAGGTACTACTTCTTCCTGAAGGCTAAAGCGCCGAGAGCCAGCGCCGCAGCCACGCCCACGAGAGCCACGCCGCCGTACAGCAGCACCGGAAGCTCGGCGGACTCACTCCCGATGTCTCCTGCGGCCGTGTCCTTGACCGCTTGCGGCGGGACGTCGGGCAGAAGATGCTCCTCCACAGGGGATAACGGCTGAAGCTCCACAGCAGCGGGAACGACCTCTGGCTGGTGAGCGAGGGGTGCGGCCGGGGGCGTCTCAGTGACGATGGACTCCTCCGCTGGGAGAACTGGCCCAGGATCAGCCTCTCTGACTGCAGCCAGCTCGCTCTCGCTACCCAGAATGCTACACTGCAGCTCCCCCTCTTCCAGCAGCTCCGCCTCTTCCCGCTCCACGTGGACGATGTCTGAGTTGGAGGAGTTGTTCTCGCTCTGCTCCTCCGCCAGCGCCGCGGCGTCCACGCTCCTGCTGTCTTCTGGATCCATCATGGTGACCTGTGCCCACGACTCTCCAGTCAGGGACAGGGGAAGAGCCTCCGTCTCCCAGGAAAGCAGCCCGCTGGGGTCCGGACTGGGCTGGTCCCCGGACAGGACGTAGATGTGGTTACCGTCCTCGGCGCCGATCACGCCAGGATCTCCAGCTTGGTCCAGACTGAAGACCGTGCTCTGCGGGTCACAGGGCAGCACTTTAGTTACCAACGCGTTGTGTGTGTGTGTGTGTTTTAAAGCTCCGCTTGACATTATTGACAGAAAGATTTGAAAGGAGTTTGTGGTGTTCTGGAGAGTGATTGCTCACGTCAGACGAGGAGAGTGTCCCACAGTGAAACGCTAAAGTTCTGTCTGGAGAAACGCTTGTCTTACTGATCACAAGATAAATAATACTAAAGAATAGTTATATAATGTTAACACAAACGTAGACGTCCATCAGGCCGTGGCGCGGTCGACAATCACACGCCTGAACAGCTGGATTCCTCCAGATTAAGCTTGACGGCGTTTAATCCAGCGCCTGTAATCCAGCGGCGAGGCCACTGCGCTTCAGAGAGAACTCGGTGTTTCCTTCAGTTACGTCACCGCGGACGGACAGAGTCATGTTACATCAGCCATGTGAAGGCAAGGTCGACTCCATTTACAGCACACACACACACACACACCGCAGGACAGGCTAAACCCGCACCGAACGCCGTGCGTAAATCTCTCAGACGGCGGCGAGTCTTACCTGCGGAGAGCGAGTGAGAGTGTGACCGACACCAGTGTGGACGAGACAAAGGTCGGGTCAGAGGGATGGGGCTGCCCCGACAGAGCAGCGGCTCCGATTGGCTGGCTCTGGCTCCGCCCCCCAGGCCCCTCACGGGACACTGGTGTGAAACAATTGCGGCGTGATGCAGTTATTCCCCCTGAGCGACTCTGATGACGTGACCAATCACAGGGCTCGCTGGTCTACGACGCCACACGGCACGTTAACTGGAGCAGAACCTAACGTCACTTCACCCCGCAGAACTAAATGACTCCGCAGCACAAAAGTCAGTGTCTCCACTTCCTGGCAGAACAGGAAGTAGTCTCCGTGTTGATCTTTCCCGCTTCACTTCTGACCGGTTTTAACCCATTCTATTCTCTGGGCTTTTATCAAAACGGACGCCTTTTCATTGCCAGCCTTGCTTTCCTCACGTCACCATTAGAGTCCTGTGCGGTTCACGCTCTCACGCCTTCAGCTGGTTCCCAGCGCCGCTGCTGAACTCTGAACGGGGAGACGCAAACCCCTATTTTATGCTGGTCACTCGTTAAATAGCGGATCAATTTTAAAAATTATATTTTTTTAAAGCACTCAACAAGCGAGCACTCATAATCGATCAGAATAGTGCATTCCACGCAGATCTGTAATATCTTTACGTCTTACAGAAGACGGCGGCGATCGGCGACCATCGCTGGCGTTGGTCAGATACTGTGAAATAATCTCTCCCACTATTAAATCTTTTCATGAGGAGTCATAATGCTGGTATTTCATGTACTGCTCTATTCGTGAGATGCTTTTTTATCAAGAGTTTTCACTCCTCGTGCTTTGTCACTTTTTCCTGACCTGAACCTCGGTGTGACCTTTAACCTTTATATAAAGAGCGTTGCAGATCAGTCTGGAGATCTGATCTCACTTCTACTCTCCGTGTCCTACTGTTCCATAGCAGCTGCATTATATGACCATGACTGACCAGTGACAGTGGCCAGAAAACAATGCTCTCAGACGGCGTGAGAGGAGATAAACCCAGAGAAGCGACTCACTGCTGCCAGTCTCGCCGCTCGCGACGACGCACGCGCGCTTACCTCGCTACAGACGACCCGCTTGGCTGACCCGTCCGCCGTTTGCTAGGTCAGCGTCGCACTCGTTTTCAGGCGCGCGGAACTGTGGGAAACTACTTCGGTTTCGGATCTTTAACAGTTGCAGACATGCGCGTGCGCGTGCGTATGTGTTTCGGCCTCGACGCGATTTTAGTGCCTGTCGCGACATTCGGTCGTAATGTCTTATGGCCAAATACCAACTGAATTGTTAGCGCAGTCTGAGCATATCACAAACACATCTGCTCGCGCTCGGTTCCCAGAAGAGCGAATCGAGTCATTTGAACCGACTCCTAACGATTTGAAAAATACCAGATCTGGCGAATTTACACATCTGACGAATCGTAAAGAGTCGTATTTAACCTTCCTCATGGATTAGGGTCGAAACAGACCCGTTTTCATTTTGAAAGGCAAACATATTTAATTGATCGCTTCAAGGCTTTTTGACTTAAGACTTAACGTAACACTTAGTTTACCTACGCCAATTGCTTATCGATTTAATTTAAAGAAAGTTTTATATATTCACAAATCTTTCTTGAAATGTATAACGCTGCTATCATTACCTTACATATCAAGATTGTGAAACACGGACACATGCTTTACTATTAATCTAATAATTTAATTCAGATATAGGTAATTTTTCATTCAGCATTTCTTGTTGGCCTTGCGATATTATAATAGAAGCAAACTTTCAACCAGCATAACTATCTATCATCATGAAAGACATCAGAATGACATATCATATCAGTTATACACATATTCGGCCTCAATCACATGAACTTCTCAATCACTAACACATGAAAAGCTTTCAAAAGTTTTCATAGGTCCTAAAACGTTTGAAATAATGTACTCCAATATGTTGTGAGTTTTGTTATGGAATGTTAAACATCGTTTGAGCTTGTCATTGTTTTCCCATCAGTAGAAAAACGGTTGCTTTAAAGTTGAACATTGAAGAAAGATTTTGCCAGCAGAAGGCCTGTCGTTTGGATTTTGCAAAGATATGGGTCAGTTAAACTAAAAGAATACAAAAGTACTTCAATTTTTTGTTTGTTTTTTTTTGTTGCGTCTAAGGCGTCTAATTTTTTCCATTTAACTTGCAGGTTAGACCATTTTTTTTGTTATGGCACTTTGATTGTTAGTCGTTGCTGTAATGTTGCTCTTTGTAGTTCAAGTTCCGAGCATTTGTAGGGCACTTTCCACCGTTTTAACTGTCTTTAACTTTTCCTCGGACTTCTATTTATGTTGTGTGTTTACCAATGTTACATAATTTGCACTTGGACAGGAAATGTTACTTTATTGTCTTCAATGTTGCTGTTGCTGACATCAGGACGGCCCTACAGAGCGCACGAAACCCTGACCAACAGACTTTTTCAACAGTTTTTCCGCATGAGCTATCTCTCTCTCTATTCTATTAGTGCTTATCTACTAATAAGCAAACTTTGCTTCCTGTACTATTGTTTAGACTTGCTGCCTCACATATTTATTGTAACATTTAGGGTACTTTTTACACTAGAGATTCTATTTATATTTTACCTTATTCAATGTCTTACATTTCTAATTTGCGTGGTCTTTTCCTTATGTTGCACCAAACAAAGTAGTGTTCTTAATTTTATTGTAACCATGTGTTACAAGACAATAAAGGCATTCTATTCTATTCTTTTCTATAGGGCACAACACAATGTTTTCATGAGTCCCGAAACGTTGGTCACAGCATTGCAGACAATCCGTGGATGATTTTGTGTGTGTGTGTGTGTGTGTGTGTTTGTGTGTGATAAAGAATAAAGAAGTGGCGTATCACAGTGATAGATAAAAGCATTTAATGCTGATTACAAGTGCCAGACAGAAGGAACACGTCAAATCAAAGCCTCTAGGGGAGCAGCTCTATCATCAGGAACACAGCGCTTCATTTACATACACAGCTATTTACATGTCAGCAATGAGGGTCAGGAGCGGCTCTTACACATGTGCACGTCCACCTCCTCCGCGCAGTCTCTGCAGGTCACCGTGCAGCACCACTGGAACTTACACTCGCACTGCCTGCTGCGCCTCAGCCGCGACGTGTCATAGCCCCGCCCACAGCACATCACCTCACAGCTGTCCGACCCGCGGGACGTGCGATTACACACCCGCCCACCTGTGCCCACGGAGCCTGGAACACACACACACACACACACGCTGGAAATGCTTGACACGCGCGGCGGTAACAGAAGAATCTCCCGCAGCACCTCGCCATGACAGATCATTTCTGACTGTGGCGGGCAGACGAGGTGACCGACCGCTTGACCTTCGAGGAGATGAGGGGCCGATGATAGAAATGATCAGGAATCCTCATCACAATCTCATTCCAGCGGCTGTAATTTCACTGCCGCGCTGCTCCAGTGACCTGGTCCAACCTCGGGCCAGAGAGAGTGTGAGGGACTGATGTGATTCCCGAATCTTTTCTCGGATGTGGGACGAGCGTGTGTCGGGCGTGTCGGGCGTGTCCGGGCGTCTCCTCAGGCTGCTGAACTCACCTGACTCCTGGTCCCGGATGCAGTAGTCGGGCGACTCCTCAGAGTAGACCAGGTCGCTCCTGCTGGGTCTCCTGAGGCGGCCGCTGAAGCCGGTGGCGTACTGGTTCATCACCACCTGCACGGCGCTGATGTACTTCCTGTGCAGATAGTCACCGGTCAGTCTGAAGTCAGCCATGGATGACCAGCAGGTGCGGACGTTACACGAGCCGCTGACGCCGTGACACTTGCACTCCAGGTTCATGAAGCGCTTGACGGCCTGTGAAGAGACGCCATCTTCAGATGAGTCCTCTCTCTCTCTCTCTCTCTCTCTCTACCTCTCTCACACTGTATGCTAGTCTGTCTTTCTCTCTCTCTCTCTGTTTCACTCTCTCCCTCACTGTATGTTAGTCTCTCTGTCTCACTCTCTCTATCTCTCTCTCTCACACACACACACACACTCTCGGTCACTCTCTCTCTCTCTCTCCCTCACTGTATGTTAGTCTCTCTTTCTCTCTCTCTCTCTCACACACACACTCCCTGTCTGTCTGTCTGTCTGTCTCTCTCCCTTTCTATATCTGTATGTTAGTCTATCTATCTATCTATCATGTCTGTCTGTCTGCCTGCCTGCCTTCTTTCTTTCTCTCTATCTATCTCCCTCTTTCTTCTCTTATGTTAGTCTCTCTCTCACTCACTCTTTCTTTCGTTCTCTCCATCTATCTATGTCTTTCTCTCTCTCTCTCTTTCTCTCCATCTGTCTGTCTTTCTTTCTCTCCATCTCTATCAAGAAATATGGTTAAATTATGACTAGGTTAGGTTAAGGTTACAGGTTAGAATTTTAAGGTTAGGGGTTAGTCTAGGTTGAGACTTGTCACCTTCCTCCCTGCACGGTTGTTGTGTAAGTTCATGAGCGCTCGGGCATCTCGCTCCTTCCTTTCCTTGGCATCGACAAAGACCTGAGCGAACCTGATGGCGTGATCGACGTGGTCGCTGCAGCCACCCCAGTCGAACGAGCCCCTGGCGTCCCGGGACGAGCCCTTCTTCCCGGGGTGGCACGAGCACGAGTCCAGCTCGCCCTGACTGCAGGCCCGGGTCAGGCTGTGGACCATCCCCGCAGACGAGATGGCGTAGACGAAGGCCACCTCACGACTGCCTGAGCGCCACACACACACAAGCTGATAATTATCTGATTAGATTGTAATCCAGTCTTCTGATAAACGGCGTAATCAATGTGGTTCACAGACAGTGTCGGTGGGAAGGAGGCTGAGATTCTCAGAGTCCGTGGTGGGTCTGGAGATTAACGTCAGATTACAGCTTCGGTTTATTTTGCCATTACACACACAGCACAATTACGCAGTTAAGGCAACAGAGGTGCTCATCATGCGTAAATCATGGTGTCCAGTCATGTAGCCTGTGTAGCCCACACACAGAAGTGTATATTTCACAGTTCTAATATGATATACAGAGTCACCCAGTTCATCAGGCTGTGGCTTCTGTAATATGATCTGGTAATTGATAAGGTATTTCACTGCAGGCTGAGTATAAAACACACGCACGCACACACACATTCGAGAAGACGCTCCAGTTCTACTCACTGCGGAGCAGAAGTCTTCCGAACAGATTGTGCTCGCGGGGCGAGGTGTTGCAGTTCCAGCGGTGGTTCTGGAACTGGTGCTGACATTCCCCGATCCAGCTGTTGATTCCGGCGCCGACCGCCTGCATCACCCGGGGATGCTGCCGACACAGCTGGCGCTGTTTGATCATCAGACCGGGAATGTTGTCGCACATCACCTGCGACCCGAGAGTTCCCATGTACCTGCAGATGAAGAACAGTCTTCATCAAATACCACACTCGCACGCACGCGCGCGCGCGCACACACACACGTTTGGACAGAAGTATGTATCACGGTATTATACTTTTTGAAGTTAACGCATAGTGTAACGGACTAATTGTATTTTCGCTTGCTTAATGCATTATCGTCTTCTGGATGTAAAAAAAAAATACAAGTAAAAGGTACATTGTTGTAGGACGTTGATTTCTACTTCTGTAGTTATAACTTAAGAGCAATACAGAAGTAAGATCTGAGACAGTAATATTGTAAAGTAACGGATTTTACAAACAGTAAGTCATGTGTAATGTTTCGAAGTACCTTGCAAAACCACACACACGCGCGCGCACACACACTCCTGTGTGAGCCGAGCTGACATCATGTTGTTCTAAACTCTTTCGTAATAAACAGAGAAATTACAGCGATGAACTCACAACGAACATCTGACTGTAAAACTCTCCACTGAACTCACGAGCTTCTCGTAGATAAATATACCCACCACCACGATGCGTCGACCGCTGACGTGAACCAGCAAACCGCCGCGAACAAACACAAACACAATCCACTTGACAGAAAGTTCATGTTCTTCTTAAGTGGTGAAGGCGCTCGGTGTCAGTGTCGCTCGTCCAGGTGAAGGAATCACAGCATCATGACGAGTCCGCGGGGGCGCGCGCTCTCGACTCCAATAAGCTGCGCGCGGAAAGACGTGAAACATCTGCTCGTGCCCGGTGACAGGATTCAGGGGCGTGACGTGAAGCGGATTTATGACGCTCAAGACAAGTGAAGCTCGCGTCGTGTCATCCGTCTCCAGAAGCAAAGACTTTATCTTGTTTTATGTTTTAAAAATATCATACGGACTTTCAGTTTATTATCTTTATAGACCGTATCATCAGCTTCTCCCTTCAGACAACAGTGCGCTCGGCTTAAGCTCCATCACATTATGCTTCTGGTTTAAACATCTGCGGATTACCACATTCTTTCCAAGTTCAATTGTCTTAGTGGATTTCCTCATACTTTGATCAGCAACTTAATAGAAAGACTTAAAAAGTTCCCATGTCTTCTGCTTCTTACCATCAGGATGCGACGTTAGCCGCAGTGACATGCTCCGCCCGACTGGATCTGTTGTAATTAATGTGCTTCTTATTCTAAATCGTGTTACAGCTACATCTCTACAGAAGCACTTTAGAATCGGTGTGGAACTCCGACGTTTAAATCAAACATCTGGTAACATGATTTCTCCTCTCGCAGGCAGAAAAGCAAGTTTCGTTTTAAACAGCAGCAATGTGGGTTATTAAACGTTGGAACCCTTTAACGTGTGAACCCAGATCCTCAGTTCAGCACCACAGACAGCGGTGTGCGTGCGCGCGTGTGCTTGCGTGTGACGAGCAGCCACAAAACAAAAACCTGATGCAGAGGTTTATTTTTAAACATCTGCACAACCACAAACCGGTTTAACTTATTTTAACTGTTCCAAAAGAACAAAGGAAAACATTGTTAAATAAAAGCGGAACCAACAATAGTAAAAGAGAACAAACACAGAGACAGCGACTTTAAAGTCTGGCCAGTGAGAGCAGGAGCAGTAGACCGGCGGCGGCGCCCAGGAGCCCGAGGGTCAGCAGAGCGGGAGAGCTAGCGGTCGTCTCGCCGTCTGATCCGGCAGCGGGTAACACGCCCGACCCTTCGTCAGCCTGCGCTCACACACACACACGCTCAGTCATCGAGTGCGTGGCACGCGGGAGCCATCAGGACGCACCGACCTTGCGGAGCAGGACCTTCAGGTGCATCACTTCCTTCTGCAGGTCGCCCACCCGGGTCGCGATCTCTGCACACAGGACCTGAGCTTCTCCCCTCGGGTCACATGTGAACACCACCTGCACATGCAGAAGGGACGGTCAGCGGCCGAGGGGGGCTGGGCAAGGGGAGGCGGGACCTGTGAGGGGGTTTGCGGAAAGCCCCTGATGACACTCTGCACCGCCTCCGTCAGGTTACAGCTCTGCTGCTTCAGGTCCATCAGGAAACTCATGATGGCTTCACTGCTGCGGGACACACACACACACACACAGACAGCAATTCCGCCACACTCCTGAGGTCAAGACGTTATCTCTGCTCCGGACGTGCGACGTAAACACTGTCGGCCAGACGGACATGCGGCGCTTTGTGAGTTTTTCTTTGGGCGAGTGAGTGATGGGGCTCAAACCGTGGCGTCACTCGCCAGCAGACAGGAAGCTCCTCTCTTCCCTGTGTGTTTACGCCGCAGCCATCAGACGAGGATTTAACTGCACAATTTACTGGCGCTCGCAGCGGACCGAGAAGCTACACGGGCATCTCAGGCCGTTAGCGCGTCCGCCGCACGTCATCCGTCAGCACCGCATCGGCTCTCAGCTTGCAAATCACAGCTGCAGCCTAAAGCTCACCTGCCGTCCACGGCCGACAGAGGCCTCACACCCTCTAGGTAGATCTTCTTCAAGGCCGCGAGGAGCTGGCGCCGGTCGTCTGGATCCGCAACGCCCACCTGCAGGGAGTGGCATCCGTCAGCGACACCTCACCGTCTCACCGCTCGACACACAACGCTCACTCTCTCCAGATCCTCGCTCTTCGTGATCTTCAGGTCACTCCACGTCACCTCCTGCTCCCCAGAGAACAAACAGAAACACGAGCATCACGACTCGCACCAGCCGCAGAGAGAAGCGTCCGCCCGCTCACCCTCAGCACGCCCGACAGATGCTCCAGACTCAGACCGTGCAATAGAAGATCCACGTCATTCAGTCTGGAGAAGCTGCAGGAACCACACTGATTCATAAGAGGAGAGATAGAAAGACATACAGACAGACACAGACAGACAGAGAGAGAGAGAGAGACACAGGAAAAAAAGAGTGAGAGACAGGCAGAAAAAGAGAGAGACAGAGACAGTCCGATGGAGACAGACAGGCAAGAGATACAGGCAGAGAGAGAGAGAGTGAGAGCCAGACAGACAGACGAGAAAGAGACTGACAGACAGACAGGCTAAAGAAACAGGCAGAGAGAAAGAGAGAGACAATACGACAGACAGAGACAGACAGACAGAGAAAGAGACAAAGACAGAAAAAGAGAGAGACAGACGGGGGGACAGACAGACAAAGAGAGGCAGACAGACAGAGAGAGAAAGAGCTGCAGCTGTATTGGCATGTGCATCTCTTGTTTCTCCACTAGGGGGCATCAGCACACAGACTCACCCGTTTCTGCTGCTGGGACACGGTGCCTCGACCTCAGCCACCGACACCGGCAGCTCTGACGAGCCCAGTACCTGAACCATCTGCAAGCACAGCACAGCTGAAGCTCCGCCCCAGCTCCGCCTCCACCACCGGTCCAGTCACCTTGTGAAGGTCCTTCTCTCTGGCCAGGTCAGCGGCGGTCATCCCGCTCTTGGTCCTGATGGTCCTGTCGGCTCCCAGCTGCAGCAGCTTGACCGCCACCTCCTGCTGCTGGTGCATTGCTGCGGTGACAAGGGCCTGCGCCACCACAACAGCGTCAGGACGCCGCACACACCTCGCCAGCCGCTGCCTCACCGTGTGTCCCAGGTGGTTCTGGAGGTTCAGCTCGGCTCCGTGCGACGCCAGGACGTTAATCACCTTAACGAAGCCGCCTCGGGCCGCCAGCATCAGACAGGTGGAGCCGCTCCTGCCGCACAAGCAGCACGAGAGATGACCTCACGGCGCAAGGTCACGCCCTCACACAAGTTTCCCACCGCCGCGCAAGAGGAACTATCGTAAATCGCAGCTTTATCTCGCCTCAGGACATTCATCAGCCCATCTATCAGCTCCTTATCTCCTCTGCGTGAGAACCGTCAGCTACAGCACCAGAGCGTCATCCGCGCCATCACGGTCCCGGGTGTCACGCGTCGCGGTTTATCGTGGTACTTTACACTCATTTCCTCTGTTTACATCAGGGCAGAAAAGCCTGATGAGGTGGATGGGGCTTCAAACCTGTTGCGGGCGTTGGGCTCTGCGGAGCGGCTGAGCAGCAGAGACACACACTTGACCACGGCGTCCTCGGGGGCGGATGACGCGGCGCAGGCAGCCATCAGAACAGTGTAGTTGTCTGCACGAGAAGAAAAGAAGAAGAAATGAACTTTGTTAATCCCTCAGTGGGGAAATTCGTCTGTACATTTGACCCTTAAGAACAAACTTTGGAGCAGTGGGCAGCCTCAAGGAGTGGGGGGGGGGGTTCGAACCTGCAACCTCTTGGACACCAGTCCGGTCCCCATCACTAGACCACAACTGCCCACAGCTTTCTAATGACACATCGCATTTTAATACTCGACATGGTGTTTGCGTCATGATTCCCCTGCGAAAACCCGTGCCAGGCGTGTAAACTACCGGTTTAGACTGCAGCGAGTGGCGCAGACGTGCAGTTGTGTCTGCGGTGGAGCGGGAAAACAAACAGAGCGCCGCCATTATCAATCAATCCTGCATTCTTCCCTTCTGTGCGGAACAGAGCAGGAAGTGGCCGTTAGACTCCTATCAAATGAAACGCTCCCCATCAAAGTCTGGAAAAGACAAACAGTGGAAGTGTTGGGAAGAACGTGGCCTTCAATTCCATTTTTTTAGCAAACGTGAACGACAGCTTTCAGCGGCCTGGCGTGTGCGTCACGGCGTTAAGCAGAGGCAGATGAAGGACGCCGAGGTCTAATCGGGTTGGTTTCTAATGTCTACCACATTCATGAAAGCAGAAGTGTTTCGCCGCGAGGAGCTCGTCTCGCCATCGGCGTGACATCACTGGGCTCCTTCACCCAGACTGAAGGAAAACAGAAATGCCGCAATAAAGTCACACAGCGACGGGCGGAGAATTAAGATGACGTTCTATGGCCCGGGCCGTGAAGCTTGCAACAGAAGAGCACCAGTTCCATTCCCAGGGAAAGCACGTTTTAATATTTAAAGTTCAGTGTAATGCCAGAACATTCTGTAAATTGCACTGATCGCTATATGAATTAAGTGACATTTGTATAACTGGGTTTGTGGAGGTTTAAAAAAGCCAGACATCGTGGTTCTCTTCTGTGTGTGTGTTTGAGAAACCGTTCAATTATATTTTATATGTTTACACACATCATTATGTGTGTGTGTGTGTGTGTGTGTGTGTGTGTGTTTTATTTTTGTTCTGTGCATGTGTGATATTGTTTTATTGTTTTCTGTGTATACACGCGTG
>SOMO01000153.1:97888-109231 GCA_028128575.1 Paedocypris carbunculus
CTCAGAGTGCAGGTTTCTCGTGTGATTATTCATGTGGCCGTGTTGACCTTTGACCCGCGGTGTAGGTGGGCATATTGGGCCGCAGCGGCTCGGGGAAGAGCTCTCTGTTTAACGCCCTGCTGCAGCTGTTCCCCACGGAGGGCGAGATCTGCATCGACGGGCTGAGCTGCGGCCGTCTGCCGCTGCGGCGCTGGAGGAAGGCGTTCGGCGTGGTTCCTCAGGTAAAGACCTCTGGCGATGACCTCCGCTGGTGACGCACTGAAACGCTCTCCTCCTGCAGAAGGTCTTCATCCTGACCGGGACGTTCCGCATGAACCTGGATCCCCACGGCACTCACGACGACCCGGAGTTGTGGCGCGTCTCGGAGGAGGTCAGTGCCGGCTCGGCGAGCGCGGCCGCGGCTGACCGCTGTGTGTGTGTGTGAAGGTCGGCCTGAAGTCCGTCATCGAGCAGTTCCCCGACAAACTGGACTTCCAGCTGGAGTATGGTGGCCACGTGCTGAGCAGCGGCCACAAGCAGCTGGTGTGTCTGGCTCGGTCCATCCTGAGCGGAGCCCGCGTCCTACTGCTGGACGAGCCCAGCGCCCACCTCGACCCGGCGTGAGGACACACACTCACCAGATGCAGATGCGCTCTGAGACAGTTGTATCTGTGAAAAGTGCCCTACAGACGCACTGAACTTCAACACACACACACACACACACACACACTCACATAGTCCCACACTACACATACACACTCACACGGCCAAACACACACACTAGAGTCTAGACCAGTGGTTCCCAACCGTTTCTTATTTGAGGCACCCTTGGAAAGCCTTTCAAAAGTTCCCGGCACCCTTATAAGGAAATAGATATTTAAAATCTCCGTAGCTTTTTTATTATTATTTATTTATTTGTTTCATTTCGAGAGTTTGCATGCAACAACACCTTATACCTAGTCCTAGATGATATGAGAATACTGTTTACACTGATTCTGCCTTAATAAAAAAAAATAGCAATTTTTTCCCCGAAATTTTGGCGGCACCCTCAAAAGATCTCACGGCACCCCTTAGTGCCGCGGCACACTGGTTGGGAACCACTGGTCTAGACACTTTACGCACACTCACACATACACTAGACAATACACACAGACAGTCACACACACTACACAAACACACATTCACATGCACACTGTCACGCACACACACAAACATAGTCACACACACTACACAAACACTCACTACAAACACACAGTCTCACACACATACACTACACAAACACACACCCGCTCCTGCTGGACTGTAGTGGCCGTCTCTCTGCCCTCAGCGCGATGAAGGTGTTGAAGAAGACGCTGCGCCAGTCGTTCTCCAGATGCACGATCCTGCTGTCGGAGCACCAGGTGGAGCCGCTGCTGGAGTGTCAGTCCTTCCTGGTGGGTTGATGAGGGGTGTGTCGTGCTCCTCGCGCCTGACGCTCGCTCGTGTCTCCTGTGCTGCAGCTGATGGAGAAAGGCCGGGCGAAGGCGTACGACTCCATCCAGAAGCTCCTGAACGAGAGCAGTCACCTGAAGCAGGCCATCAGCGCCGCCGAGCGCCTCAAGCTGTTCCCGCGCAGGAACTCCAGCCTGCGGACGCAGTCCAAGCTGAGCGCGGCCACGCTGGCGGAGGAGGAGGCGGAGGACGGGCAGCAAGACACGCGGCTCTGAGGACTTCTGTTGACTGGCGTGTGGGAGGTCGGAGGTCGCGCGGTTAAAGGACGTCAGTACGAGTCAGAGCTGCTTTATTAAGTCTGAGGAAACATCTCCAGCTTGTCTTATTGCCACATACAGTTTGACTTGAAACCAGTGAAAAAATATCAACCCAACTTTATATTACACACACACACACACACACACACACGCGGCCTGTACAACACGGACTATATTTACAGATATTTGGTAAAACCCTGATTTTGAAACACCTGCTTTTCGTATGAGTCTCCGCTCAGACAGTAACACTCTGGTCCCAAAGTTTCACAAAGTAACTCAAATGAACACAATGTACAAACACACGATGCTGCCAGGAACCAAACTCCAGGTGTGGGGGCAGAGTCAGTCCACGGTTACCACGGTGACCAGGAAGCAGAAGGGCGGAAGTTCTGGATCTGCTGCGGGGGAGACGAGGACCACCATCCACCTGAGGAAGCAGCAGAACACAGTGAGACAGACAGAGAGAAAGACCGTAAGGCAGACGGACAGAGAAAGAGAGACAGTGAGACAGAAAGAGAAAGACAGACAGACAGTGAGACAGAAAGAGAAAGTTCAAGTTCTGAGCATTTGTAAGGTGCTTTTCACAGTTTTAACTGTCTCAAAGCGCACGTGTGAATATGTAAGAGGATTGTTGCTTTTTATTCATTAGTCTTTGGTGTTAAAAACATGGCTGTTTATCACTACGACTATGACAATGACCAGTGAGCAAGCACAGATGCGACAGAAAGGCAGTCAGAGACAGAAAGAGAGACAGAATGCGAAAGACAGACAATGAGAGAGAGACAGGCAGTGTGACTGATAGACATTGAGACAGAAAGAGAGAGACAGCATTTACCTTTGGGGGAGAAGGAAGAATGCGGTCCGGAAGGTTGAAGAACTCTTCATCACAGACACACCTGCACAGAAAACGCGGCATTTCTGACCGCGCTCGTGTCCGGCTCTGTCCAAACAGGAAACGAGTCCGGTAGATCAGGCAATACCGAGTAATTGCTGCCATCTGCTGGTGCTGGTGGTCTTCTGAGCGGCGACACACACACACACACACACAGATCAGGTCACTTCAGCAGAGCGGACCTTCTCACGGACAGTGGTGGCGGCAACTCGTCAGCTTTCGCCGCCGGAGCAGACCCTCGGCCACATGCTCCAGGTGACACGCCTCCACCCTGATGACATCACAGTCGATCCCAGCAGCTTCCTGTGTGTGCTGGAATAACAGGAAAGCGGAGACGTGATGTTAAATCTCGCCTTCAGGAAGTCATCCCCCTCTTTACACTGTTCTGTACTACATTACCAAAAGCGGTAAAAGTCTCGAACATTGAACATTAGTTGGTTTACACAGAATTAATGTAGAGATGCTCGCGACTTAGTTTTACTCCTGACGAGGACGCGAATGTTACGTGTTCACGCCGCACCGCATCAGGACTGTAAGCCGATGCTCCTAAGCCACTTCCTGTCCGTCATATACATGACACACGTGCACGCGGAGCTCTTATACACCAAAAATTGCTATTTTTACACAACGAGAGCGCCATCTATAGGCCAATCAAGTGCACAAAATAGATCTGGTGAAGAAGTGTAGTGGATTGGTGCTCGGGGTTCCAGCTGGACAGGAAGTTAGGTGTATCTCTGAAATCTTAAGCAACATCTCAGGCTTTGTAACACGTTTCGATCAATTCTGTTAGATTGTAAACTAATATTTGCTGTGGCTTTGGGCTGATTTCAGCATCTTCTCCCACTCAGATCACTCAGCACAAAAGCTTTTCGGGGTTACTCACCTACCATTACTCAGACTCACACATGGAGGACAACGGTAACCGACTGTAATGGATGGATGTATATCGGGTCTATGCGCTACACGCTAATGAACACTGAACACACAAGTCTCTTGGTTTATTGTAAAAGAACAACATTCTTCTGCATTGCTTCCTCTTTACAAAATCATGTACTCAAATGTTTGCCACGTGCTGCTTTTTTTAACTCCTCGATTCAACTTTATATAAGCGTTTACATATATTTGGATGCACATCTATTTTCACAATTGCTGCCACTGCCGCCTGCAGCTACATTTCAAAAGTTAAAGTGCTAAACTGACGGCTTATACAGTGGTACCGCACCTTACGAATGTAATTTGTGTCGAAACCGGCTTCACAAAGCTGTTAGTAAATGCACTAATCCTTCCAATCCTCCATAAATTCAGACAGAATGTTTTAATAAATTATCATAAGTGGAATAAAAAAAATGTTAAATAATAGTTATTGGAAAAATAAACGTGCAAAATGATTATTGTGGTACTAAAGCAAAATAATAAAACTGGGTTTCATTAATCTTTCGAGTCGAGCGGGTTTGCGTAACGATGAGATGATCGGTGGACAACGATCCAACACAAGTTATTCTGAACTGTTACAATCGTAACAAAACCTTTCTATGATTCAATGTCTTGCTTGGTTTCTATCGACAAGAGAGCTCTCTTCTTCTTCTACTACTCACCTCTTTCCTCCATTACTTTCTGGGTTCACAGTTGCATTTTTTTACTTTCGGTTTGGCAACGTGCAATGAATATAATCAAGAGACCAGGGCGCTCTGTCCTGGTGCGGCTCATTAAGATCAGCCGCTCACAGTCATTGAGTTCAGGTGTTGTCACTTAGGCACGAAGTATTGAATTGACACTGACCTACTTTTCCCCTTTTCAACTGCAAGTAACGTGCGCTGTTCAAAAAGCCGAAGCTTTGGATTCATACGAATTAGATAAACAGACAACACTGTATTTACCTACACCTATTTTTAAAAACAGACATTCTAAGCTTTATGTATAAATGAAACACAAATTATTTTAAATTCCTTTACAGTATTTAGACGAGTGTTTATTTAGTATTGAGTTTATATTAATTTACATAATACACTTCAATATCCAATATTACAAACTTCAGTAATTTAGTCGCGATTAATTGTCAGGGAAGTGCAATTAACTAGTTAAAAAAATCATCATTTGACAGCCCTAATATTAACGAGCAGAAGAGCGACAACTCTTACCCATCATGAAGGAGGTCACGCTGTCAGCCCAACAGCAAACCATCTGAAGGCAGCGTGTGAGAGGATGGCTCAGGCCGTGTGTTCTCCTGCGCTGACAGGAAACCCGTGGTGGCGACATCCTGTGGAATGCGTCCGCTTCTGTGGCTCTTCTCCGTGTTAGGTTGACTGTGGTTATGCGGGAGCTCCGGGCAGTTCTGAGCAATGCCGGACATGACAGCGGCGTGAAGAAGACACCAACACTCCATCTCAATCTGCTCCTTTCATCTCCAGTGTGTCTGATCGCGATGAGTCCCCAAACTGCTTCATTATGATCGCAACGGACAAACAGTCAGTGACCGAAAAAAGTGTCACGCCGGGTCAGAACCGAGCAAGAGCGTTAGATTTGTCAGAATCCCATAATGTCCTGCGCTAGATTCATCCAATCAGAGCGCTCACAGCACACATCTAGGTCACGCTAAAGAGATGCCGTAACCGTGGCAACAAAACACAGTTGGTGTGCAAATTTCCCACCCCACGTCTAGCGGGTCACCGCGGCGGCGTCTTCTCACTCTGTCCCACAGCGCAGCATCAGCAGCGCCGGCGGCCACGCCCGGAGTCAGGCCGTCTGAGGAACACAGCGTCACACTGGGAGAAGACGGAGACGCTGACAGCACCAACCTGTTTGTCCGTGGAGAGCGGCGGAGATCAAGGCAGAGGTTAGATCACGGTGATGAAGTAGAAGAGGATGAGGAGGACGTTCCAACAGTGGACCTTGGTTAAGCAGCATAGACAATAAAGTGACGTTTCCCTGGGAAGCAGCACGCAGGAGGGTGTGCCCGTCGTCCAGGGCGACGGGGTCACCACGGGTGGGCACGGGGACTACGGAGGGACGCCAGCCTGCAACAGAGAGACTGTGAGACGGCGAGATCTCAGCACTGCGGTTCAGTGCTGCCCCGTGTGGACCCCTGCCGGACCTGCGGATCGCTTGACTAGACTTACAACCTTCAAGTTAAAAACGGGGCTGGGCATTGCATTCAACGTTTAGTCGAGATAAAACACCAGGATTGTCTTTAATATATCACTATTATTGTGTGTGTGTGTGTGTGTGTGTGTGTGTGTGTGTGCATGCGTAGTGAATGCGAAAACGAATAAAAGTGTAGGTTGGGCCTCTCTCTCCCACACACACACACACACACGTGTTAAGCAGTTAGATCACACTCATGCTCTCGCAGGCAGATGAGGGAAACGAAAGGAAGGTGTGAGTGAAGGATGAAGAACAGCCCCTGGCATCAGCTTCAGAGGAGAGACCCGAGAACCTAACCCCGCTCCAGCTGGACTGCCTACACTACAATAACCTTCTCATTCCTCTCTCGGCTACTCCACGTACACGTCCTCCGAGTCAGTGAAAGGAGGGAGGCAGAGAGGAGGAGCAGTGAAAGCGAGGATGAAGAAGCGAGCACCCTTTACCTGAGGCTGCTGCCAGCGGGCTGCCCAGGAGCCGGGGACTACGGGGCAGAACACTAACACGAGGGCTACGGACAATGGTGGCTGAGGTGGATGAGGCAGAGACAACGGGGGGACGCTCCACGCATGCTCCTGGCGGCCGCGGCCGGTCGGCACCCACCTGTGACGCGGTCAAGGCAGGGGCGGCGCCACCCAGGTCCAGGCAGGGCTTGGGCGGAAGCTGTGGGGTGGCAGTGGATTTGGCCATGCCCGCCCCGAGCCCCGGGGGTCTGACAGCCTCGCCCACTGCTTTGACAGGCGGGTGAGGAGGAGAAGGGGTCTGGGACAGTCCTGGTTTCTTGGGTGGAATCGGAGGTGGGTTGCCCCTGTCGATGCGGGCAACCGTCGGTGACTTGAGGCCCATCTGGGCGTGGCCCAAACGTCCTGCGAAGGAGCCGCCCTCAGACGCGGAGTGTGGAAGTCCAGGGCGCAGGGTGGCAGGTGGGCTGGTAAAGCGAGACAGGACCTGGGTGACCGTGTGGCGCGCCTGCTGTTTGGCGGCAAAGTCTCGATTGGTGGGGGACGAATCCCGTGAAGGGGGGCTCTGGTTGGACGTTCCGTTTTGGTCCTGCTCTGAGGCAGAGGGCTGGAATTTGTACCGGGCAGCCTGAACCCGGGGACTGACCCCGCTGGGTAAGGTAGTGGACGAGCCCGCTGGACCCTCTCCTCCGTTTTCTGGCCCTCGTCCCGCACTGGGGGTCTTGGGTAGGTTCATGCAGGCGTAGTTGGAGCTCACGACCTTGACGGGAACGGCGAGGGGCATCTTCTTGAGCCCTTCGCTTTCCAAAGTGGCGTCCGTCTGACTGGAGGCGGTCTTGTAGGCAGCGGCTTCTGTCCCCACGGCCACCGAGGCGGTGGTGGTGGGCTTGACGGCGCACGGAGGGTCTCCTCCTTGCTCGGCGCTCAGCTGCTGGACTTGCCGGCGCAGGGTGTCGCTCTCGGCCTGCAGCTCCGCCGCTCGCGTTTCCTCGCGACCGAGTCTGGCTCGCAGCTGCTCGCGCGCCGTGTCAAACTCCGCCAGCTGCTTCTCCATCTCCGCCTCCATTTGTTGGCTACGACGGCGCTCGGATGCAAGCTCCTCCTCCAGTTGCCCCACGGAGTGACCGTCTTGCTCAGAGCGGCAGGAAAGGTCCTCGAAGCGCTGGTTCTCCTCAACCACACGGGCTGCGAGCTGCTTGCACTCGTGCACCAACGACATCACCACGTGCTTGTTCTTCTCGCGCTCGTCCTTGAGCTGAGCCGACAGCTTGCGGTGCTCCTGCTCCAGACTCTGCAGCTGCAGCTTCTCCATCTCCAGCTGCACATAGAAGCAGAAAGATGAGACTCACGCGTAAGCTCCGCCCCAAACCTTGACTATACTTTAAATTACCTGAGTAAATCAATTAAATGCATGTTACTTGGATTTAGTGTGATTCTATACGTTGTTGGTAGGGATGCACCGATCGAGTATCGACCTCGAAACCACATTTTCTAAAGTACTAGGGGTGGGAGTATTATATCAGACAGATTCGGTATTTTATCACTGTAATTAGGGGGCATTACATTTACAATACATACAAAAGACCATAATAATAACAAATTTTTTGGTAAAATTTGATAGGAAGAGGGGGGGCGCGAGAAGGCGATGAATGCGGACAGAGATGCAAGCGCTCCTACTGAACCACGATAACCAACGGCACAAACACCAGTTTGCCTAAACACTTCATGTACCGGGACGCAGACTTCCGAATTAAAGATTTCCAAAGGTTAGGAGCTGTTTTCATTATTAACAGAAGGGTTTTTAAGTCCCATTTTGTCCTGTGCGTTGTAATACAATCCGCCTCGGAGAAATGTCGGACCAACGCATCTGACAGGAGATAACGATACTAGAAAGTTAAAGAAAACTAAAACTAGAAAACTAAAAATACTGCTGTTCAACTCTTGTTCATTAAATGATTTAAGCAGAGTCCTACAACATTTGATTTGTATAGCGTACCAATAGGAGATTAATAAATGTTGGAAAAGTATTTTGTTCATTTAAACAGTTGATCTAACTATAAAAACAAAAAACAAAAAGTGCTTCTAAATGTGTATTATTTGTTTTAAAGCACCAGAAGTGTCATTTTACATGTCACACTGTTCACATTTTTTAAAATAATTATTTGTTCTGTAATATGTTGCTTACAACATGCTTTTCATTTAAAATAAATGTTCCTTATTCCAAATTATATGACTATCTGTAAATTTTAAATATGTTTTTATTAAGAACTCGGAATCGCTATCGACGAGTACTGAAATGCAAGTTTCAAGTTTTCCAGAAAAAGTTATTTATTTTTGGCTTTAAACGGCTATGCTCTTTGAGACAGTGTAAACCGCCTTACAAATGCACTGAACATGAACTCTCACTTGTTAACTTTAACTGGTTGTCTACCAGCCGTCGTGGAAAGGCTCGACTGCACGGTTGAATTCATCCTTCTCGTTCATCGTTAGCAAGCAGCAAGCGCTCCAGTTCCTGTTACGCACTTTAAACGGATTGTTTGTTTGTTCGTTCATTTATCATGTGACCGCTATAACGTGACTGTTGCCCTTTTAACATAACGTAGGCAGGACAGATGCAGGACGTAATCAAGTTCTGACTTAGCCTTTTAGGAAAAACATTTGTGGGGAGTTGTGGTCCAGTGGTAGGGGACATGGACTCGTGTCCGAGAGGTTGCAGGTTCGAATCCCCTCTACCACTAGTTCTGCAACGAAGTTTCCTTGGGCAAGACACTGAACCCCACTTGCCCCCCGGGCGCCACGGCTTAGGCTGCCCACTGCTCCGGGTTGTGTGTGTTCACTTCACTGTGTGTATGTGCACTTTCACGGATGGGTTAAATGCAGAGCACCAATTCAGTGTGGTCCCTAGTGGCCATATTGCCGTCACCTCACTTTCCTTACTTTACTTTCATTTTCAGTAATAACAGTTCAGTTTCAAGGATTTCACTCATCCATAGGAACACTGGGCGGACGGACGGAGCCTTAAGCGCGTTCAGCAGACACTGATCACCGCCATCGATCGTCACGTGTCAGATCAGTGAGAGATCATAGGAACGGTGAGGAGCGCCCCCTGCTGGCCTTAGGTCGAGATCACATTACCCTCTTCTGACGGCCCTCGGCGGCTGAGAGCTGTCCCGACAGCCGCTCCTGCATCTTCCGGCAGTGCAGCATCACCGCCTCCAACACACTGACGGGACTCGCGCTGACCGGCCGCCGCTCCGCCCAGCCCGCGCCCGACTCACAGTCCCTCTGAAGAGCCAGGAACGGGTCGGTCACGCTGAATTGACCGTAGCGCTCCTGCTGGAAGACGTCCTTCCTCCGAGCCTGTATGGAGACACACACGCACACACCTGTTACTACGACCTGCACAACCAGATGAAACGATGTATGAGAACGAGAGAAAGAGAGAGAGAGACATTGACATTTAATATCCTGTTTATAAATAAAGACAACATTTTAAAATCCAATAAAACCTCAATATGCAAGTTCACCTCTTGAAAACTATATTTCTTTGGTGGTTTATGCTCACAAGAGTGTCTCACATCCCATTTCCCTTTAAAACAGTCATTGTTTTGGGTGTGTGTGTGTAGTACTGTAGGTGAACTCGATCTTCACCCTCGGCTCCACCAAAAGCCTTGAACATTGGCAACAAATTTGCTTCTTTTCCTGATTTCTCAAAGTAATGGGAGTATCTGATTGCTACTTTTGCCTGCCCGATTAAAACGTTTGCAAGAACTAACTCCCTCCGGCATTCCGTCCTGTACTTGCAACAACAGTGTTAAAAAGAAATCACAGTTTTTGTATCATGTTCTCCAGTAATCTGAAGAGGGGGAGGAGCCTGGAACATTCTGAAAACATGTGAAAGACAGTGTCTTCACTGTCACAAATAGGACACAATGAGAGAGAGAGAGAGAGAGAGAGAGAGAGAGAGAGAGAGAGAGAGAGAGAGAGAGAGAGAGAGAGAGAGAGAGAGAGAGAGAGAGAGAGAGAGAGAGAGAGAGAGAGNGAGAGAAAGAGAGAAATAGTGTGTGTGTGTGTGTCTGGTCTGGTGGAGATGTTTCCTCACAGGGGTGTTTTGTGTATTATTAGTCGTGACCTTCACACACACACACACACACGCACACACACACACACACACACATACACGAGCAGGAGAAGTGCAGGACATGTTGTGTTCACTGGCATTTAAGAATCTTCACACGATACGAGGAACACACATACACACACACTCACACACACATAATCACACACAATCACACATACACACGCCTCCTCGTCCCTTCTGCGGTGTATAAACTCTCATCTGAACATCAAATCTGTGTCAAGCGGAACCACGATCAGCCGCAACTATTTATAGCGGCGCCGTTACATAAGTCGAGCACACGTGTGAATTATTCACAGCCGTGACGACAGACGCTCCGGATTCTCTGACAATATTCCCCATCTCAAGATGAAAGACCCTCAGAGCTCAGCTCAGCGAGGGGGTGGGCTATCTATCTCTCTCTCTCTCTCTCTCTCTCACTCACACACACACACACACAGAAACAACCAGCACCGGGTCCGACTCCGCTGAAGAAGGTTACACTGCTCGTCAGCCAATCTGAAGATGCTGCTGTAGTGGGCGGAGCTACAGCTGGTGCTGATGCTGACGAACCAGAATGTGTGTGGCCGACTCCCACTCTCAGACACAAACACACACACATTCTCTCTCTCACTCAGATCCATGTCTAGTCAGTAAAGAAATAATCTTGCAGAAACAGAGAAAACAAGACTGAAAGAGAGTTTCCATCTTATTGTGCTGGAAGATGATCAAAGCTGAGAAAAGAACATCTGAAAACATCACAACTCTCCTGCCCTAAGCAAACCTCTAGTGAAGGCAAACGTTCTGTATTGAGCTTGTGTGTGTACTGTAAAGTGTGTAGTTTGTGTGTGTACTGTAGAGTGTTTAGTTGTCACACTCACTCGCAGAGCTTCGATGACGAGGTCCCGCGCCTCCAGCTCTCCCTCCATGATGCTCAACAGCGTCAGCAGCTCTGGTCTGCTCAGGGTGTCAATGTTCAACTCACATTTCTGAAAGAGAGAGAGAGAG